>JAYKKG010000015.1:0-93685 GCA_036507285.1 Trichosanthes cucumerina
TATATTTAAACTTTATGTATGACATAAAAGTGATCAAGTTCAAGTTATAGCTGTAATGAGTTTCATAATATATAGGATAGGGTTGGGTACCTTATCTCGGGGGACACTATGGACGCAACCCACTTTGCAAAGTACAAACGATGATCTTAAATCGCTCATGTGGAGACATGCGAGTGGGGGTGTCCTATGCAATGAGTTTGTATAAGATCGATCGAGAAATAGTCACTTAGACTTTATAACTCCGCCACTCGCCTTAATCGACTATATTTATACGATGACCTAGATAACTCGATCTTAATCTTGAAACGAAAGCTATGAACTCCTATTTATTTGGGATTATCCCTTAGATTTGCATGGGTGAGAGTGACTCGAGATCCTCACTTAATAAACCTCCCATTTTAGGATAAGACCGTAGATAATGGGAACATAGTCCTACAAGATGGAATTCACTCCACCCACTTAGGGATTAGTAGAGAGGTTGTTCTCTTAATTTGCTGACTCTTGAGTCTTGAATGATGGTCCCACTCTCTCATTGGCCCGAGAGGGATTCGGTTTGTTGGTTTGTTCACAAACCAATTGTTCATTAGATGATCAACGAGACTTAAGGAATAAGAAGTAATTACAGGGGTAAAATGGTTTATTTGACTAAGCTGTAATTACGAACGACCTGTGAAAGATCGACTTACTGATCATGGTTATATCGAGTGGACAGAAATATATCTACAGTGAGTAGAGTGCATCCAGAAGGCTTTAGTGGAGTGTCCCGATGGTTAACAAATGTTGATTAGCTAGGCTAAAAAGTTTGGCTGGTTAATCTCGTATCGTTGGAGCTCATGATTTGTAGGTCAATTAGGTCTCCTTATTAGCTCTCGGACTAAGCCTTGTAATATTTGAGAGAAAAGAATTTGAATTGTTCAAATTGATTTTGGGAGAAAACGTTAATTATATACAATATACTTAACATTTCATAATTTAATTATGAATTAAACTATGATAAAGAAGAGGTGGACATATTTAAATTTAATTTAAATATTGGTTCGGTTTAAAATATGAATAGGGATTCATGTTTGAACGATCGATTTAAGAAATCAGGATTGGTCCAATTATTTAATTTGATATATGATATTAAAGTAAATAATTTTTTTAAATTAATTAATTAAATTGTTTAATTAAATAAATTAAGAAATTGATTTTAATTTAAAATTAATTTTATATTAATTTTGAATTAAAATTAAATGGATATTCAAATTCATTTTTTGAATAAAAAAAATACCAAATTCACTTGTTGGTGAATCATCTACTTTGAATGTAAATTCACCAAAATTTCTCACCTCTTTGTTCAATTATCCTTCTCATCCTTATGTTGTCATCTTCTCCCAGCTTTGAACAAGCTCATGGTTTGCTTTAATTGAGAAGAAACACATGGATTAATAGGATTTTGCAAAAGGTTTTTTGTTTTTCCTGCTTTTGAACTATTCCCTTTCTCTTCCAAATTCTTCTCATATTTGGATCTCACAATTTGTTCCAAGGCTTTGAGATAGTAGGAAGATACTAGGAAGATACTAGAGGTGGTCCACAACTAGTTTTTTTCAAAGAAACCCCTCGAATTGCTTCAATTTTGAGCTTCAAAGATTGTGTTCTTATACTCTTTTTTTTTCTAGTTTTGAGTATGTTTTTTATTTGACAAAATTGATCAAATTAGAGTGATCAAATCTAAAATTACTTTCATTTTCTTAATATGTACTCCTTCACTAATCTAATTAGTTAACAATGTATGTTCATGACCAGAGTTGTTCATACTAGAGTTAGAACTCAAGAGTTGAGGGGAGACTGCAAACAAACTAACTATTAAACTAGAAGGTTTTTTTCTTATCTTTATTTTGATTTTCCTATACACATTATATAAAGTAAAAATTTTGCATGTGCTCAAGCCCTTAGGCCTTAACCTAATCCGCCTGCTCATGACGATCTTATACATAAAGTTATATCAATAGCCATAACTATTAATCAATTATTAATAAATTAAAAAATAGCATATTAGTAAATAGGTTTTAAAACATATATAAATGTAATTAGTTTTAAGAAAATACATATGCATAAAAATTTAGAAAATAAAGTTACCCATTTAAATTTAAAAAAAAATCTTAAGACACATACTAGGTAAATATGTTAAAAGTTAATTTAAACAAAATCTAATACATATAAAAGATGATTTAAAAGGAGATTTTTTTTTTTCTAGAAAGGCTAGAGGTCATATATATATATATATATATATATATTAAAAAATGAGCCCCTTAAATCCACTATGATTTAAAATGAGTCACAATTTCTCAAATCTCTATCTTGTAACTATGGCGTGTTGTAACGTCACGTTATATTCTCAAAATCTATTTGGCATATTCCTATATATAAAAAAAAGTTTACCTGATTTTGAAAGGCAAACCATTTTGGTACATACAATGCTGCACGTAGGCTAGCTAATTAAGGAAAGAAATCCCACAACAATACGACAATAATTGCCCAAATTGGAAACAAATGAAGAACTAATAAGAAAACAAGCTCTCTTTATGTACAATACAATGCCAACGATTTTGGAGGCAATTTTCAATATTACAGGAATATGGACTTATTGATTATGTTAGCATCATTTAAAATTGACGTGAGTCGAGTTGCATTAAAGAATTATTTTTTTTTTTAAAAAAATTATAGTGTGAATGCAGGAAAGAAATACTTCCATAATACTAGATTATGAATTTGAAAGAGGATGATACTGAGTGGAATTGTTTGAAAAAATATTTTCAATAAAATTTTGGTCCAAGTAATTCATTAAAATTCTGATATCAGAATTGTTTGAAAAAATATTTTCAATAAAATAGAGTTGAATTTTGTTTTGATATCAGAATTCTATTGAAAAATTTTTGTTTTGATATCAGAATTCTAATACAAGTGTTACATTTTTTTTTTTTCATAATTTTGGTCCTATGTTTAGACAGCTTATGAATTTGAAACACGATGATACTACGATGATACTTAGTTGATTGAGAGTGGAATTGTCTGAAAAAATATTTTCAATAAAATTGTTATTGCATCCTACATTTTTTTCAAGAGTATTTTAAGTAATTAATTATTTTTTTTCAAGAGTATTTTAAGTAATTAATTATTTTGGTGGCACTAAGTGATTCTATTAATTATCATTTTATTTATTTCTTATTTTTTATTACATATTTTGAGAATAATCTCAGTTATTTTATTTTAAAGTCATATTTAGATAATCTATCTCTCAAGTGTTTCTTAAAAAAAGTTTTAAATTACTAGTTTCTTCTAAAAACAACTTTAATCGTCTATAATTAGTCAATAAGTCATACTAAACCCAATTTAAATGATTATTTTTTCTAATTTATAAAAAAATTGATTTTGTTCGGAAAAATATATTTTTTCTACAAGTTATTTCAACTTGAGCCTCAAGTTCAAGTTGGTTTTACATTTTAAAGTCAGGAACTTGGGTTACCATACCTACACCCTAGGGATATTGGTCAATGAAGACAAAGCAATGGTCCCAAAGAATTGAATCATATTCCAAGCTATCTTCTATGTCATGAAAATTAGCAAGGCTTCTCCTTTTATTAATTCATTTCATTGAATAACTCTTTTAATTTTGTTTTTGGTAAAAAATGTATAGGAAATGGGTCGATTGTTAGTTTTCATAAAACAAATAACATTTAATCACTATTTTTATCTTTAATCAATAATATGTAAATATATACCTAAAATGACATGAAAGGATATTGATCAATTAAGGTAAAAAAGCAATGAACCCAAATAATTGAATCAGATTCGAGGCTATCAACTCGACCATGAAATCTTCCTTGATCCTCCTTTTGATGAGGTCCACGAGAAATTCGTGATGTTGAATTCCATTACTTTTCTCTATAAAGTCCATGAATTAGATTCTATGATATCAACTTCTAGGTTCAACAACAACTATAAATGTCGAATTTCACTCGATGGAGAGAGACCCACACCATTACAAAGTTTTTTCAATTGTCTATAAAAATTGCGATGAGTTCAGATGTGGAGGTCGCCTGACAAAATGAGGTGTGTTCCATGTCCAAATGATGTTGAAACGCCAATGGGAATCGATTGAGAACATCAAGGATGACAAATATGTGCAAGAAATCGGAAGGTTTTGCAGTGATGGAACATAACAGGAAAATAGGTGCAAACTTGAAGTTCATTTGTGTTGAAAGCGGTGAGAAACAAGTGGTAGATGGAATGAATTATCGTCTTAAGTTGATAGCAGCAAATGGTGAATTGATTTGGACTTATGAAACTATGGTGTATGATAATGCATCGAAACACTCATGGACACTCATATATTTTATACCTCTCCTCAAGAACCGATCAACGAATGACTTTCTATTTTTGCGTGATATGCACACCTTTGTTACACTCTATATAAATAATAATTGGATAATGAAATAAAAGTCATCTACACCTAACGTTGATTGTGTTTTTCTATTATATGAATAATGTGAGAATAAAATAAAAGAATTATATGTCTAATATATGCGTCTATAGTTGGATGTGCTTTTCTCTCTTCTTCTTATTCTTCTCTCTTCCTTAGTTAACTACTCAACTAATTATTCAACCCAAGTTTAATTAACCACCAATTAAGATTCAACAACATACTCAAAATTAGAAGTGGTTAATTAATGAAAATATGAAGGATTGACAATGTTTTAACTAACATCGACTACTTTTATGATTTCATTTATCTCGTTATTTCTAACACAAATTTATGCAAGTGTTACAATTTTTATTTTATGTTTCATTATTTTGCTAATTCATCCACAATTTTTTTTATATAAAAGTAACACTTCCAAAACTCATGAATTTCAATATAATGAAAATTTTAAAATCAAGCTTGACACAAAATTGACTATTGAGTGACTCTTTTCAAATTCACCGATGGTAATAAAAACATAATTTTTATCTCATTTTTCTCCCAAGTGCCATTAATTTTCTGCTAGTAATATGCTTTATGTAATTTATTCCATGTACGTGAGAATATTTTTATTAAAATATTCTTAATTAGAAAAATATAAAAATTGCAATCCCTATTTTAGTTTAAGTTAAATATTACAACTCTTATCAAATTTTAATGTACAATTTTATATACGCTCGATTTTTATTAGGCAAGTGTTCTCATTCTTATTTCGGGTTCAAATTTTGCTAGTTCATCGATAATATTTTAAAAAAAGTAATAATAATGTCCAAAACTCATGAATTTCAATGGGAATTTTAAAATCAAGCTGCTTGACACAAAATAGACTCCTAAATGACTACAATTTTACAAATTTAAAAAAGGCTAGATTAATCCCATTTTTCATAAAAATGCCATGAATTTTCTACTGGTATTTGGTAATGTGTTTTGTATGATTCATTCCTTGCGTGTAATACTATTTTTATCCAACTATAATTTTAAAAATATTCTTCCAACAAAAACTTAGCTAAAGGTATAGAATTAATGTAACGACTCTAAAATTCGAGATGAACCTACGTTAGGGAAGTTACTCCGCCACACCGTTCGCGCCAGAATTTCGACAGTATAACGACATAGCTAGGAGAAAATCAAAATTTTTTATGGAACCTAATACGCAAAAGACACTTCGTAAATCTCAGATAATGTCCAACCTCCACCAATCTTCATTCGAGAAAAATAGGTTGGCTCCAACTGCACTGTAACAAGCACAATTATTCGAACAGGCTTACATCAGAGTTCACAAAGACAATAAATGAACTTAACAAGCTATGAAACAACCACATAAAAGAGAAACATAGCTGACGAGTCACCAAGTGGAACGAACACTAACAAGGACAAACTCAAAAGGAAAACAGAGTCTAAAGACAAGAGAAAGAAAGTCTCCACAGCCTCGCCAGGTCATCATCGTCGTCAACTGCCTCGGGATTTCTACCTGCAACCAAAAAACATCAAAGTAGACAGTGAGTATAAAAATACACAAGAAGTGAGCCCACTTGGCCCAAAAATAAATAGCACGTAAAGAACAAGCCCTAGACCCAGCTGCATTACCGACACCTAGCCCGCCACACGACTTCCACAAGTACCCGACCCTAATCTCACTCATATTCTCGGGCCTTGTCCTACCCTTAGCTTCGAACTAGGTTGGCACAATTGGCCACGTGACTCATTCTCGGTGTTTGCACTAGGGCGGCATCAGATTCAACCCCTCTAACTCGGGAATTATTTCGAGTCGCACAACCGGATGGAGGACGAACTACCACATCCCATATCAACATGAAATGCAAGATTACCGCGGTACAATCGACCACGAGCTCGTTCTCGGGCTCGCATTAGGGCGTAAGGTTGTATCCAACCTCTCCGACTCGGGAATCATTTTTGAGTCGCAGACATCCTGGATGGGGACGGACCACCACGCCCCATATCAACATCAAATGCGCACCACGCAAGACAATCGACCACGGGCTTGTTCCCGAGCTCGCACTAGGGCGAAGGATCAGATTCAACCCTTCCGACTCGGGAATCATTTCCGAAGTCGCACATCCGGATGGTGGACGAACCACCACATCCCATAACATCATCATCATCTCACCAACCTCGAGTCTCGGGCTGCTGCTGGTTACACAGAGACTTAGGCCTACACTAAGATTGGTTGTGCTAGCCACGATCCTAAGGTCACACAACACTTTCTCAGGTTACTTTAACATTAGGCATGAACCTATTGGGATATAGGCTCTAAAACTTATGTAATTTTTATCAAATAAATAAAGAGTTATTTATTTTGATAAAATTATATTCTCGCTTTATAAATCCAATAAACTAAGCTCCAAGGTTATAATATATCTTGAACATCAAGTAGTAGTCGACACTATTTGGATTGTGTTCAAAAGAATAACCTAAATGGTCTATGGTATAAGAATAAGGTTGGAAACCTTATTCGTAAAACCATGGATGCGACCCACTTTGTAGTTAGTACAAATGAGGTAATCCAACTCATTCATGTGGATGACATGCGAGTGGGGGCATCCTATATGAAGAGTTCATACAAGATCGATCAGAAATTATTAGTCCGACGAAGATAACATCAAGCAATGTGATAAGACCGATAATTTATAGATGGTCATTAGTGACTCTACTGAATCCTCGAGCAAGTTAAGAACTCCCGCTTATAGGGGTTTGTCCTTAGACTAGTATGGGTGAGAGTGTCCTCGTGAGCCGACTCAATAAGTCTACCTTCTCAGTGGACCGAACCTCGAGGTAGTTGGGGACTTAACTATGCAAGATGAAATTCACTCATTCCTACACTAAGGAATTAGATAGGTTGTTCCCTTAAGAACCGAGTCTAGGTCTTGAACAACGGGGCACCGCTCTCTAAACTAGCTTAAAAGGGTATGAGTTTATGGTTGGACCATAGACTTGTTGTTCATTAGAGGATTAGTGGTGCTTAAGGAACAAAGAGGTAATCACAGGGGTAAAATGGTAATTTGACCCAACTGTGATTACGAACAACCTATGAAGGGTCGACTCATGGGTAATGATTATATCAATGGACACAATATAATCTACAGTGAGGAGAGTGCAACTCATCAAGGTAATCAAGTCCTCGCAATAAGCGATTGCAATCTGCGCGCTTGATTTAGTTACAATGATTTATTCGAGAACATAAAACACTAGATTAAGCATATATAATAGAATGGACAACAAGAAAATACCTTTGAAGAACCTTTCTTTGAGTACTCTCTCTCCCACGATCACGATCTCAGCAACAGGAACTCCAACGTATGAAGACACGACCACCGGATCTTCTCCGTTGTTCTCTAGGTGAGGGAAGAATGTGGGTTCCCTTTAGGAGAAGTGAGGTTTTTGTGAGAGATGTGTATTTTGGAACTCTTCCAACAACACAACAAGAGAGGGCTTGTGATTCTATGAAAAACACTTAACCTAGTTGCATCTCATGCAACCATATATATAGGGGATTGGGATGGAAATGACCATCCTACCCCTCCTTTATTCTCTCTTTAGTATATAGGGGATTGGGATTGATATAACTCCTCATGTATGAAATTGAACACTTCAATTTCACTCCTAACTTTATACCCTCAATATTACCATATTGAGCCAACTGAGGATCTAATGGACCCACAGCATCATGAGCTCCAATGATGTGAGATTAACCGATCAAACTCTTTGATCCAGCTTAATCAATATTCATTAACTACAAGTCACTCCACTATAGACTCGTAGAATGCACTCTCCTCACTTGTAGATATTATTGTGTCCACTAATATAGTCATTACCCATGAGTCGACCCTTCACAGGTTGTTCGTAATCTCACCGGGTCAAATTACCGATTTTACCCCGTGATTACCTCTTTGCCCTTAAGCACCACTCGATCCTCTAATGAACAACAAGTCTAAGGTCCTACATTAGACTCATACCCTCATAGTAGAAGCGGGGCCCCGTTGTTCAAGACACTGAGTCGCTTCTTAAGGGAACAACCTATCTAAATCCTCGTGAGAGGAATGAGTGAATTCCATCTTGCACATTTAAGTTCCCACTACTCACGAGGTTCTCATTCCCGAGAAGGTGCGCTTATTGAGTCGGCTACACGCCCACTCTCACCCATACTAGTCTAAGGACAAACCCCTATAAGCAGGAGTTCTTAACTTGCTCAGGATTCAGGTCGAGTCTCTAATGACCATCTATAAATTACTAGTCTTATCCTGTTAATGGTGTTACATTGGTTAGACTAATAATTTGCGATCCAGTCTTGTATGAACTCTTCATACATGATACCCCCACTCGCATGTTAACTACATGAATGAGTTGGATTACCTCATTTGTACTAATTACTAAAAGTGGGCGCATCCATGGTGTTATCGTAATGAGGTTTCCAACCTTATTCTTATACCATAGACTATTTAGGTTATAATCTTGAACTCAACCCAAATAGTGCCCACTACACTGATTTCAAGATAAACGTTATAACCTTGGAACTTAGTTTATTGGATTTATAAAAGCAAGACTGTAATCTTATCAAAACAAATAACACTTAATTTAATTGATCAAAATTACACAAGTTTAGGGCATAAATTTCAACAATCTCCCACTTGACCTAAAACTTGTGGAGTACTAAACATTACAGTAATGTAAATACAATAAACTAGGGCATTTAAACCCCTTTGTACAAAATACTCCCACTTGCCCTAGTTGGGGAAGACTTGTAAACCTAGACCTTCTAGGTGACTCTTAAAAACTTTAGCCGTGAGAGCTTTTGTAAAAGGATCAACAATGTTGTGCTCTGAGGCTATCTTCGTGACAATCACGTCTCCTCTATGCACGATCTCCCGGATGAGATGATACTTCCGCTCTATGTGCTTTCCCCTCTTGTGACTTCGGGGTTCCCTCGAATTGTCCACTGCACCACTGTTATCGCAATACAGTGTGATGGGCAGAGTCATATTTGGAACAACTTCCAAACTTAGCATGAATTTCCTTAACCAAACGACCTCCTTAGCTGCTTCACAAGCTGCTACATATTCGGTCTCCATAGTGGAATCAGCGATTCATCCTTGCTTGACGCTTCGCCATACTACAACTCCTCTGTTAATAGTGAAAACTGACCCTGATGTAGATTTCCGAGAATCTTTATCACCTGAAAGTCGTAATCCGGTATCCTCTGTAAGGGATCAAATCCTTAGCCTTATACACAAGCATGTAGTTCCTTGTTCTCCGAAGATACTTAAGGATTGTTTTAACCGTTGTCCGGTGTTCAAGTCCTCGGATTGGATTGATACTCATCGACCATCCCAACCGCAAAAGCAGATGTCGGGCTTAGTACACAACATGTCGTACATCAGCTCCCAACAATGATGCGTATGAATCCGCCTCATATCCTCAACTCCTTGAGGCGTCTTAGGACACTGTTCCTTAGACAAAAGGATTCCATGTCTAAAAGGCAACAAGCCCTTTTTGGAATCTTGCATCTTAAACCTTCACAACACTTTGTCTATGTAAGATGCTTGAGACAAGGCTAGTGTTTTATTCTTGCGGTTCCGGACAACTGGATCCCAAGAACAAACTGCGCATCACCCAAATCTTTCATTTTGAACTGCGTAGCTAGCCATTCCTTGATGTTAGTAAGATAGCCTACATATTCCCAATGAGTAGGATATCATCCACATAGAGAATTAGGAAAACGACAGAACTATTGATGATTTTCTTGTAGACACAAGGTTCATCATCATTTTGGTCAAAACCATAAGATCTGATAGCCTCATCAAATCTTATATTCCAGACCTAGAGGCTTGTTTGGTCCATAAATCGACCTTTTAAGCCCGCAAACCTTTTGCTCTTGTCCTCGGTTTAATGAACCTTTGGGTTGGTCCATGTAGATGGTTTCCTCAAGATTGCTATTCAAAAGGCTGTCTTGACATCCATTTGCCATACCTTATAGTCATAATATGCGACAATGGCAAGAAGGATACGGATAGACTTTACCATAGCAACAGGTGAAAAAGTCTCCTCATTGTCAACCCCTTAAACCTGGGTATAACCCTTTGCTACTAGTCTAGCTTTAAAGGTTTGCACCTTCCCATCTACACCACGTTTTCTCTTGTAGATCCACTTACAACCTATAGGTTTTACCTCATCAAAGCTTATCTACAAGATCCCAAATGGAATTGAAGTACATCGACTCCATTTCTTGGTCCATGGCTATGACCCATTTGTCTTTGTCTTTGTCAACCATTGCTTGATTATAAGTCAATGGATCCTCACGATTGTCATCCGGTATAACAACTTGGGTTTCAAATAAACCCATGTAACTGGCCACCAGATCACAACCCTCTCACTACGTCGAGGCTTACTCAACTCTTGAGATGGACTCTCTTGACTAGACAAACTAGTATCAACAACTCTTGTTGACGTACTAGTGTTCTTATTAGCAACCTTTGCTATTGTTCTGCCTAACTCACTCAACACTACCTTACTTTTTGGTTTGTGGTCCCTTATGTGGTCTTCCTCCAAGAAAGTGGCATTTGTCGACACAAAGACCTTATCTTTCTTAGGATCATAGAATAAACCACCTCTTGTTTCTTTTGGGTATCCTACGAATAGGCACAACTTTGAACGTGAATCCAACTTCTTTGGATTTTTCACAAGCAAATGTGTTGGACAACCCCTCAGAAGTCGGCTACCACGCCCTCTCCCTCTCGCTTTTTCTCTCCACCCCTCCCCTCTCTCTCCCCTCTCTCTCTCTCACTTGCGATCTCTCTCCCTCTCTGTCTCCCGCCCTCACAATCTCCGTCTCTCTCTTTTCTCTGTCTCTCGCTCACTGTAGCTCTCTCTCTCCTCAGCCCTCAAAACACCGCCAGAACCTCGCAGCCGGAGCCGCCGTGCCTAGATCCGTGAAACCCATCATTCGGGCTCACGATTCAAGCTCTTTTCGATCGGTGATTCGACGATCCGAGACCGATTCTCGATAGATTGGGTCGCGAGGATTCCAGATCTCATGCACACGCACGCCGCCGCCGCCGCCGCGTCCGCCGGCCCACGCTGGCCGCAACCCGCCACGACACGCGCCACCGCCTGCAGAGCCGCCAGTTGTTCCTTCCGTCCGGTCGCCTTGGTTCGTTCCTTAACTAGTTTGGCACTTCGTTGGGTGAGTTTTACTCATTGAAAGCTTTTAAGGTCGCTTTTACGTTTCGATTTACTAACCTTGTGCGTGTTCTTCGTTAGGGACGATTTGGAAGTAGAAGAACCTTGGAGCACGCCGCATAACCCAAGTCCTCGTTGTGTTCGGATTCCCAGTAAATAGTCATTTGGACTGAAGCACCCCTAAGTGTAGGGCGTAGGGGCGTCATTGCATGCTATACTATTTCGGAACTAAATACTTTAGAATGTGTAGCCTACTGGACTTGTAGTAGCATGCTAGGTTGTGGTAGACAGTGCTTGGTTCTAAGTTTCCTGTCCCTGTTTGTTGTGAATGTGATGAAATATCGGATGGGTCGAATGTATGTTCATGGGCTATGGTTGTTATCCTTTCGTGCTATGGTTGTTATCTCTTCGTGCTTAGATATGATCTTGTTAGGAGAGCTGACCTAAGCTTGTGCTGAGAATGATGAATATGCTAGAGTTACATGTTGTGCTGAGAATGATGAATATGCTAGAGTTACACGTTTGTCTGTCCCGAGCCTGTTAGTCTCGTGCTTAGTTTTGTAGTGACTCGGGAAGTTCCATTGAGCCTTAGGATTGTAGTTAGCACAACTAGCGCTAGTGCAGGCCCAAGTCCTAAGTATCTGTGTAACCCTTAGTAGTCTGAGACTCGAGGTTGACGAGATGACAATGATGTTGTGAGATGTGATGGTCTGCCCTCCATCCAGTTGTGCGACTCGGGGTATGATCCTTGGAGTCAAAGGGGTTGGATAGAGTCCTTCACCCTAGTGCAGGCCCGAGAATGAGACCGTGGTCGATTGTGCGCGGTAGTACCGCTTTGATGCTTTGCGGGATGTGGTGGTCCGCCCCATCCGGGCCAGCGACTCGGGGTGTGATCCTTAGAGTCAGAGGGGTTGGATAGAGTCCTTCGCCCTAGTGCAGGCCCGGGGATGAGTCTCGTGGCCAGGTGCTGCCAACCTAGTCAAGAAGCTAAGGGTAGGACAGAACTAAGAAACCCGAGTAAGAATTTGGGCTGGAAGTTTGTTGAGGTTGTTTGGCGGGCCAGGTGTCGTGTTTAGCTAAGTCTAAGGTCGCTCCTTATGTTCTTTATTTCTTGGACGAAGTGGGCTACTTACTGAGTATTTTTATACTCATCCTTCGTTTGTTTCTTCTCTTTCTGCAGGTAAGGCAAACCAGTGAGATGACCACCGACGGCGAGACCCCTGCGAGGCTATGGAAGACTTGTAGGACTTAGGAATTTTTTCGTTTAGGAGTTGTTGTTTTCACTTATTTTCTTCCGCTATGCGTCGGCTCGCCTTCCTTCGTTTATGTTTTAGACTTAGTTTGTATCGTTCTTTATTCATTGAATCAAAGCATGTTCTGATGTGTTTCTCTCTTATTCAAAGAATGCTTTTGTTGTCTTGTGGAATTCTCTTAACTCCGAGGGACTGGAGCCCAGCCTGTTGTTTTCTGTGTAGTTTGGAGGAGGCTGGGTACCCTCTTGAGTCCTTGTATAGGTCCAGGTTCCCTTTAAATTTTCTGGTTTGTCCAGGTTGCGCCATTATGCTGCCGGATTTTCGGCGCGAACGGTGCAACTTGGAAGTAATGCCTCGAGTTGCATGTGTTCAAATTACGGGCGTTACAAATTTGGTATCGAGCGTAATTTGATATCTTGTATACCGCCTACATCGTAGGTGTTTAGTCCTTCATAGCCTCTCGCAAGAAACTCGCCTGGTCATCACATGAGTTTGCTTTTACTTAGTAAGTGGTAAGAGATTCATTGTTGAGGTTAATGTGTTTTCCTCCAGTTTGTATTTCTTGAATTGTTGTTGATGTGTTATTTTCTCGTTGGTTTTAGATAATGGCACGTGGTAGAGAGGTCGTGCAAGAGCGGTGATGGTGGTCATAGGGGTCGAGGTCGAAGAGCCCGAGACCAGAACCGACCGCCGATGCACCGAGGTTGAGTACTTCGAGCATCGGGAGAGGCTAAACCAGTGATGTCCGGTGGTGGTCGAGGAATCAGCTGGGCAAAACGTAGAAGCCAAGGAGAGGGCAAATGTCCAAGCACCAAACGTGCAAGGATACCGCCATTCTTTGAACTCATGGCGGGCATTCAAGAATCGATCCAGCAAATATTGCAAGTCGTGCCAACCGCATAACTATGTTCACTCAAAGCCATGGAGGCCCTGGCGACCGAAATCGGGAACCAAAGACTCGCGTTAGAATCCAAGTGATGCATCAACTTTTACGTTTAGGGCAACGACAGAAGAAGCGGGATATCTGAAGGATTTCAAGAAGTATGACCTGCCTTTCTTCGATGGGTCGGTAGACCATGAAGCTGCCGAAGCATGGTTTGCGACAGTGGATGATATTCTGAGTCGAATGGGTTGCCCCGAGCACCAGAAAGTTCAGTGCGCAGTCTATGCATTAAGGGGAAGTTCTCTCCTATGGTGGCGAGCTGCTGTACGGTCCATAGATGTTAGTGCAGGACCGATAACTTGGACGCAGTTCCAAGAGGTGTTCTACGAGAAGTACTATTCGGCTGTGCTTAGAATCGACAAGAAAGCTGAGTTCGTACAGCTGAAGTAAGGGCCAAACTAGACGGTTGAGGAGTGCGAGCATGAGTTTCATCGCTTCTGTCTCGGTTTGCCCCGACATGGTGGAATCTGAGAGAAGAAGAAGGTGGAGTGCTTCCTCTGTGTTTGCGAGGAGGTGTACGTGGGTCGACAGTTGCTCACGATCCCAAGACGTATGCCACAGCAGTTCGAGTGGCATCCCTGATTGATACAGACTTGAGGCTGCATGGGTTCGTTGTCGATCGAGTTCGAGGCGTGTCGAGTTCGGAATCGATCGAGAAGAGGATGTTTGAGCAGGCCTTTGCTAGGCCAAACAGATCTGGAACTCAGGGGCATCAGCCCCAATAGGCACCAAACAAGGGTTCATGCCTCAGATGTGGAGTCCAACACAGCGAAACCTGTCATGCAGCTAATAAGATTTGCAATAATTGTGGAAAGTTGGGACACTTGTTGACTGTGTGCAGGCAGGGAGTCAGAGATCAGAGGGTCTGTTATAAATGTGGAAAGCCTGGGCACTTGGCCAAAGCCTGTACAACAAAGAAGGATGAGTCTGGAAACCGCCAGAGGAGTGGAGTTTATGCGAGTGCGAACAAGAACGCAGGAGGTTTCGGTGTTGTGGTGACAGGTACACTACCCGTTCTTGGCCACTTGGCTCTAGTTCTGTTTGATTCTGGTTCCTCGCATTCTTTTATTTCTGCTATTTTTGTGAGACAAGCCCGGTTAGAGGTAGAGCCTTTAGCTGTTGACCTGGCAGTAGCTACCCCGGTGGGTAGAGAGTTAGTAGCTCGAGAAAAAGTTAAGTTTGGTCAGGTAGTGGTAACAGGTCGCGTGCTAGATGTGGCGTTGGTTGTGCTAGACATGAGTGACTTCGATGTAATCCTAGGCATGGATTGGTTGTCTGCGAACCATGCCAACATCGACTGTCATTGTCGAGAGATGGCGTTTGGCCTTGGCAAAGCAGTGTCCAGTTTCAAGTTCAAGGGAATCGAGACTCGAGAAATTCCGAAGATGATTTCAGCTCTCAAGGCAAAGAAGCTGATAAGTGTATGGGCTTGGGCCCTCTTGGCTAGTGTTGCTGATACAAGAAACAAGGGACCAAAGTTGAGTTCGGTTCCTGTTGTTCGAGAGTTTGTAGATGTGTTCTCTGAAGAGTTGTCCTGCCCACCCCGGTCCGTGAGGTAGACTTGATGTCGAGCTTGAGCCAGGATGACTCGTTGTCTAAAGCCCCTGCCGAATGGCACCAATGTGAATTGAAGGAGCTTAAGACTCGATTTGCGGGAACTTCTAGATAAAGGGTTCATCCGTCCAAGTGTTTCACCTTGGGGTGCGCCCGTGTTGTTTGGGAAAAAGAAGGATGGGTCGATGCGGTTATGCATTGACTACCGAGAGTTGAACAAGGTAACAGTAAAGAACAAATACCCTTTACCCAGGATCGATGATTTGTTTGACCAACTGCAAGGAGTGGTAGTGTTTTCTAAGATCGACCTGCGGTCAGGGTACCATCAGTTGAGAATCAAGGATGAGGACATTCCGAAGACTGCTTTTAGGTCCAGGTATGGACACTATGAGTTCACGGTAATGTCTTTTGGTTTGACGAATGCCCCAGCCACTTTTATGGACTTGATGAACAGGGTATTCAAAGAGTTCTTAGACACCTTTGTGATCGTCTTCATCGACGATATTTTGGTGTATTCTAAGACGGAAGAGGAGCATGAGATCCATTTGACGAAGGTGTTGTCAGCTTTGAGGACCAACCAGTTGTATGCGAAATTATCTAAGTGTGAGTTCGGTTGTTGAAGAAGTAGCCTTCCTAGGACACGTGGTGTCCAAAGACGGTGTAGCAGATGGATCCCGCCAAGATAGGCGATCACGGATTGGCCTCGCCCTAAGACAGTCACAGAGGTGCAAAGTTTCTTGGGTCGGGCAAGTTATTATAGACGTTTTGTTAAGGACTTCCCAAAAATAGCCGCACCCTTGACTCAATTGACCCGGAAGGGCAATGCCTTCTTGTGGAGTGATGCTTGCGAGGCGAGCTTTCAGGACCTTAAACACAGGCTGGTCTCAGCACCTGTGCTTGTAGTTCCGGATGGCTCAGGAGACTTTGTGGTTTACAGTGACGCTTCCAAGAAAGGTATAGGGTGTGTGTTAATGAAGAATGGAAAGGTGATCGCCTATGCCTCGCGTCAGTTGAAGGATTATGAGCGGAATTACCCAACCCATGATTTGGAGTTGGCTGTCATGGTCTTCGCTCTGAAGATATGGCGACATTACTTGTATGGGGAAAAGATTTAGATGTACACGTACCACAAGAGCCTCAAGTATCGTTTTACCTAGAAGGAGTTGAACATGAGGCAACGCAGATGGCTGGAGTTAGTAAAGGACTATGAAGTTGAGATATTGTATCATCCAGGCAAAGCAAATGTTGTTGCTGATGCCCTTAGCAGGAAGGTGGCTCACACCTCAGCGTTGGTCACGAGGCAAGTTCCTTTCATGCTCGTGAGTTGGAACGCGTGCGAGAGATAGCGCTTGTGGTGAGTCAGGTCACAACACAACTGAACTAGTTGTCGGTACGACCGACCTTGAGGAAACGAGTTATTGAGGTGCAGCAGGGAGACTCTAGTCTTGAGGACTGTTGGCGTCAGGCAAGAAGTGGCGAGGAAAGTGAGTTCTCTGTGAAAGCAGACGGTGGACTACTATTTAGGGGACGTTTGTGTGTTCCTGCTGAGAGTGGTCTCAAGGAGGAGATTTTGGTTGATGCTCATAACTCTCCTTTTTCAGTGCATCCAGGAAGCACTAAGATGTATCAGGACTTGAAATCATTCTCTTTGGTGGCGTGGAATGAAAAGAGATGTGGCGAGTTTGTCACAGGTGTTTAGTGTGCCAACAAGTTAAAGCACCCGAGACCAAGAAACCAGCAGGGTTGTGGCAACCGTTGGAGGTACCTCAGTGGAAGTGGGAAGAGATCTCCATGGACTTTATTTCGGGGTTGCCCCGAACAGCGAAAGGATTCACAATGATCTGGGTGACTGTGGATAGACTAACCAAGTCCGCTCACTTTCTTCGTGGTAAGCCAACCTATACAGTTGAGAAGTGGCACACCTGTTCATGGAAGAGATAGTGAGGCTGCACGGAGTCCTAGTGAAGATCGTGTCTGACAGAGACCCACGATTCACCTCGAACTTTTGGGTGAGTTTTCAGAGAGCCCTAGGGACTCAGAGTAACTTTAGTACAGCGTTTCACCTGCAGACTGATGGCCAGACGGAACGGATGAACCAAATTCTAGAGGATATGCTTCGGGCTTGTGCGTTGGACTTCACAGGTAGTTGGGACTCACACCTTCACCTGATGGAGTTTGCTTATAACAATAGTTATCAGACGACTATTGGTATGGCCCCTTTCGAAGCTCTCTATGGGAGAAGGTACAAGACCCTAGTGTGTTGGGGAGAGGTTGGCGAACGAAAATTGTTGGGACCCGAATTGGTCCAAGTGACAAATGAGGCCATACAGAAGATTAGGCCAAGGATGTTGACGGCACAGAGTAGGCAGAAGAGTTATGCTGATGTCAGGCGCCGAGAGTTGGAGATTACCGTTGGAGACTTGGTATTCTGGAAAGTTACACCTATGAGGGGTGTCCTGAGGTTTGGTAAGAAAGGGAAGTTGAGCCCTAGGTTCGTCGGTCCTTTCGAGATCATGGAGCGCTTAGGGCCAGTGGCTTATCGGTTGGCCCTACCGCCATCCCTTGCGTCGGTCCATAACGTGTTCCATGTGTCTATGCTGCGAGCGTACGTGCCAGATGCCTCGCACGTTATCGACTTTGAGCCGTTGAAGTTAGACAAGGATCTGAGTTATGAGGAAAAGCCTGTGCAAATTCTTGCTCGTGTTAGTAAAGCCCTGAGGAACAGGGAAATCCGTTTTGTGAAGGTCCTTTGGCTGAACCATCATCTCAAGGAAGCCACTTGGGAGTGCAAAGAGGAGATGCGAGCAAGCTATCCATAGTTGTTCGAGAGCTAGCTACTTTCGAGGACGAAAGTTCTTAAGGGGGGTAGACTGTAACAGTCGTTTTAATTTATTATAAAAAAAGGACTTTCAGAAACGAAAATCGGGGAGGGCGAACCTCTTGCGTGCCAAGCAAGCATTGTGCGTGCCGCCCCACACGCCTCTCTCGTTTTTCTCCACGCCCTCTCCCCCTCTCTCAGTCTCTCTCTCTCTCTCTCTCTCTCTCTCACTTGCATCTCTCTCCCTCTCTGTCTCCCGCCCTCACCGTCTCTCTCACACTCCGTCTCTCAGTCTCTCTCTCTCCCTCTCTCTCTCTCTCTCACACTTGCATCTCTCTCCCTCTCTGTCTCCCGCCCTCACCGTCTCTCTCACTCTCCGTCTCTCTCTTTTCTCTGTCTCTCGCCACTGTTGCTCTCTCTCTCTCTCTCAACCTCGTAACGCCGCTAAAACCTCGCAAATGAGCCACCCCGTGCCTAGATCCAGTGAAACCCATCATTCGGTTCACCGGTTCAAGCTCTTTTCGACCGGTTTTCGACGATCCGAGACCGGTTCTGGATAGATCGGGTCGCGAGGATTCCAGATCTGCTACCTAAGCTTGTGCTGGGAATGATGAATATGCTAGAGTTACATGTTGTGCTGAGAATGATGAATATGCTAGAGTTACGTTTGTCTCCCCTCCAACTCGTTAGTCTCGTGCTTACATTTGAAGTGAGTCGGGAAGTGACGTTGAGCCTTAGGATTGTAGTTAGCACAACTAGCCCTAGTGTGCTCAAGTCCTAAGTATCTGTGTAACCCTTAGTAGTCTGAGACTCGAGGTTGACGAGATGACGATGATGTTGTGGGATGTGATGGTCGCGCCTCCATCCGGTTGTGCGACTCGGGGTATGATCCTTGGAGTCGAGAGATTGGATAGAGTCCTTCGCCCCTAGTGCAGGCCCGGAATGAGTCGTGGTTGATTGTGCGTAGTAGTACCGCTTTGATGCTTATGGATGTGGTGGTCCGCCCACATCCAGTTGTGCGACTCGGGGTGTGATCCTTAGAGTCAGAGGGGTTGGATAGAGTCCTTTGCCCTAGTGCAGGCCGGAGGATGAGTCTCGTGGCCAGGTGCTGCCAACCTAGTCCAGAAGCTAAGGGTAGGACAGAACTAAGAAACCTGAGTAGGAATTTGGGCCAGGATGCTTGTTGAGGTTGTTTGGCTGGCTAGGTGTCGTGTTTAGCTAAGTCTAAGGTCATTCCTTATGTTCTTTATTTCTTGGACGAAGTGGGCTGCTTACTGAGTATTTTTATACTCATCCTTCGTTTGTTTCTTCTCTTTTTGCAGGTAAGGCAAACCAGTGAGATGACCACTGACGGCGAGACCCCTGCGAGGCTATGGAAGACTTATAGGACTTAGGAATTTTTTTCGTTTAGGAGTTGTTGTTTTCACTTATTTTCTTTCGTTGTGTTCTGCTTCCTTCGTTCATGTTTTACACTTAGTTTGTATCGTTCTTTATTCATTGAATCAAAGCATGTTCTGATGTGTTTCTCTCATATTCAAAGCATGTTTTTGTTGTCTTGTGGAATTGTCAAACTCAGGACCTGAGCCCGACTTGTTGTTTTGTGTAGTTTGAAGGAGGTGGGTACCTCGTGAGTCATTTGAAGTGCCTTGTATAGGTCCGAGTTCCCTTTAAATTTTTCTCGGTTTGTCCAGTTGCGCCGTTATCTTTGTGATTTTTAAGTGCAATGAACGGTGCAACTTGGAAGTAATGCCTCGAGTAGCATATGTTCAAATTACGGGGCGTTACATCCCCATATTCTGAAGTGACATAAACTACCTTTACGTCATTTTCAGAGTTCAAAAGGTGTTTCAAACACACTTTTGGAGGGCACACTATTCAAAATGTATACTGCAGTCTCTACTGCATAACCCCAAAAGGAACTAGGTAGATGAGCATAACTCATCATTGATCGAACCATGTCCAACAAGGTTCTATTTCTCCTTTCCGATACACCGTTTTGCTGTGGTGTGCCGTGAGCTGAGAGTTGGGATGTAATTTCATGTTCTATCATATAGTTATGGAATTTAAAATCCATGTACTCTCCACCTCGATTCGATCGAAGTGTTTCAACTCTTTTACCTAATTGATTTTCAACCTCGGTCTTGAATTCCTTAAACTTTTCAAGTGCTTCAGACTTGTGGTGCATTAGGTAAATATGCCCATATCTAGAATAAACCTTTCTTCAAAATAAACACTTTATTCATAGAAAAGAAAACAGAAATACATTGTTCAATAAGGCAAGAAATGGAAATAAGGTTTCTAGTAAACCCTGGTATCACTAATATATTGTCCAACAATACATATTTCTTGCCAAAATAAAGCTTCATTGTGCCGACTGTTACAACTGAGACAACCTCTCCATTTCTAACCCGGAGCGTTATCTCTCCTTGTTGTAGCTGCTGCCAGGAATCAATTCCCTGAAAAGAAGAGCAAACATGATTAGTGGCGCCTAAATCAAGTATCCAAGCTGTTTTATCATTATCAACTAAACAAGCTTCTAGGCAAAGTAAATCATATTTACCTTCCTTCTTCTTTTCTGCAATGTACTTCGGAAAATTCTGTTTCCAATGCCCGTCTTCGTGCAGTGGAAATACTTTCCTTTACCAGCAACGTCTTTGACTTTCTTGCCCTTCTGGACGGCAGCTTTGTCAGCCTATTTTCCTTTACCAACCTTCTTCATGTTCTTCTTCTTACCTCTCAGGTTAGAAGAAGATGAAGCCACTGTTTTTGTCCCAGAGGTCGAACCTCTGTGATAACTTCTATTGGCATCATTTGCCTCACCTTTCGATCCCTGAATTTTCATCAAAGACTAAAAGGTCTGGAGTTCATTCAGAAGGGAGGTAAGATTAAAAGTAAGCTTGTTCATAACAACATTATTTCTAAACTGTAGGAAACTATCTGGAAGTGTTTCCAGAATGAAGCTGACCTTGCTCGACTCATCGATGGAAGCACCATTCGACTCCGCAATGTTAAAGTGCACCATCATATCCAGAACATGATCCCGAACAGATGTACCCTCTGGCATCCTCGAGTTGAATATGTGCTTCAGGACATTATGTCGGGCTTGTGTGGACTGTTGTCCAAACATACCCTTCACAGAATCCATGATTTCCTTGGCGGTAATCATGCTCTCATAGTTCTTGGCTAATATGTCAGACATACTTGCCAGCATGTAGACCTTGGCCTTATCATTGGCCTTGATCCATCGATCATATGCATCACGAACATTTCGTGACGCATTCGAGTCTGGCCCCTGAGGACACTCCTCAGTTAGCACAAACTTCAGATCATATCCACTACTAAAATAGTGTTGAGTTTGTTTTTCCATGTCATCATATTCTCTCCGGTTAACTTTTCTGCACCCAATAAGGAAATTATAGAGCTAGACATTTTTGCTGAAAATTTACAAACAAACTTGTATGAGTTTCTTGCTATAACTCTAATCCAATCATGTTTTAGCTAATTATCAAATGATTCCTAGGCCATTTATAATTTGCAATGATACTCCAAAGGTTTAGAATGTATGACACCGAAGGGTAATCAAAACACTCCTCCTCTAGATCAAGACCCCTCTTGACCAAAACCTAATACCAGAATAACTCTTATTCCTATAGGTTTTAGTTACCATTTTTTTGTCGGATACATACACACCTTATGTACCCAGTGAGTGTAACCTTCTCATCTTTAGATCCCGAGTCTCGATCCAATAAAATCATGCGAAGGGAGGACTCGATTGGAAAATAGTCTAAGGAAATCTTTATCCCTTTTTTGGTGTCTCATCGTGTTAGAACCCCCATGATCAAGCCCTCAGGAAGGGATTATGCAGTCTCGCCAAACTAGCGGTGACCATAGTGGTCTAACGGTGTAAACCAGGACAAAAGAGACCGTAGGTTTTGTGTTCACTAAACTCGCTGCTCTCACTCACTATAAGTACCCTCTCCATTCACCTTGATATTGACTCATACAAACACCATCCAGAGAAGTGGGTACGCTCCGTTTGCGCCACGAGGCCAAGTATGAGCCTCACGGTGTGAACTTCCCGGAGATAGTGTAGGTGGAAAAATATGTATCTCATACACTTTTTCCTCCCACTGAATACTTTAAGTTTATAGGAATCTTACTTAGGCTAAAAACCCGACTAATGGTTTTTACCTAACTCTATCAACATAACTCTTATATTGATGATCAATATAACTCTTATAATGATTTTATCCTAAGTTTGTTAATATAACTCCTTATATTAAACCTAGGATTTCTAGTTTATTAACCCTTAATAAACCCAGTTGACGCCATCTTGTAATTTATAAGACTCTACGATTAAATTTCACTCTAGGTTAGTTCCGTGTAGGGGTGTTTAGTTTAAAGTCAAAGTTAAATACCCTGACCTAGACAGAACTTTCCTTAGACAGAGTTCCTCTTTTAATCATAGCTTATAAATTACTTGGTTCCTAATTCTAATCTAATTAGAACTAGATAACCTAAGGTCTATTATTTTCAAGTTCTAAACACTTTACAACTAATAAATAACCTTAGGTGACATGCATACTATGTTATAGTGCTTGATCATTCATCACATGAATAATAAGACATTCATAGCATATTCATCTCATGAAAAGTAATGCATGTCAAAATTTATTATAACAACCTTATATTAATTAATCATGCGAACTATATAATATAACTCCTTATATTATAAATGATGCATGAAAAAACATAACCTAAGGTAGGATTTTTAAAATACAAACATACACTATGCATGATAATAATTACACAACAGTTGTATAATTAAAATAGCAAAAATTAGACAAATTTTGGCACCCTAGAAATAATTTTAATTAATATAATCTAATTATATTAATTAAAATTAAATATATTAAATATATTGAATATAAAATGTTTTAATAATTAATATATATAATAAAAAACGTTTTCTGCCCGTTGCTCCTCGCGTGAAATGTATCTGGCGTTGCAACGCTGATAGCAGCGTTACAACGCTGCTTTTGTCGTCTTCGCCGAAGCGTTGTAATGCCGCGGCGTTGCAGTAACGCTAGAACTGCGTTGCAATGTCGCTCTCGTGCGCGCCTTCACCCGCAAGCGCAGCGTTGCAATGCTGCACACAGACAACAATGTGATTTCTCCAAATCTTGCTCGTTTTCGCTCCGATCTTCTCAGCAACTGCTTTGCCTCGATCGACACGGACTTACAGACTCGATTTACAATTAAATTTGCCCAAAACACTGGGCCCTTACATTGAACATTTCAATGAAAATTGTAAATCTAAGTGCCAAAATTGAAAACATCTAATTTTGCAAAACCGTTCATACATCTCATGCAAAAACAGTAAATACCACCTTGTTCTTGAAAAAACCTGAACATAAATCAAGAACGCAATTGGGCTCTGATACCATTTGAAGAGAATCGAAATCCCCGCAGCAGAAGCGATTGTGAATCGCTCGCTCTTGATTTAGTTACAACGATTTATTCGAGAACATAAAACACTAGATTAAGCATATATAATAGAATGGACAACAAGAAAATACCTTTGAAGAACCTTTCTTCGAATGCTCCTCTCTCCCACGATCACGATCTCAGCAACAGGAACTCCAACGTATGAAGACACGATTACCAGATCTTTTCGTTGTTCTCTAGGTGAGGGAGGAATGTGGGTTCCCTTTACGAGAGGTGATGTTTTTGTGAGAGATGTGTCTTTTGGAACTCTTCCAACAACACAACAAGAGAGGGCTTGTGATTCTATGAAAAACACTTAACCTAGTTGCATCTCATGCAACCATATATATAGGGATTGGGATGGAAATAACCATCCTACCTCCTTTATTCTCTCTTTAGTATATAGTTTATATATGAATCTAATTCACATTAAAACTATATATTATATCAATTATATCATATATAATTGATATAACTCCTCATGTATGAAATTGAACACTTCAATTTCACTCATAACTTTATACCCTCAATATTACAATATTGAGCCAACGGAGGGATCTAATGGACCTATAAATCATGAGCTCCAATGATGTGAGATTAACTGATCAAACTCTTTGATCCAGTTAATCAATATTCATTAACTACAAGTCACTCCACTATAGACTTGTATTTGCATCTCCTCACCGTAGATATTATTGTGTCCATCGATATAGTCATTACCCATGAGTCGACCCTTCACGGGTTGTTCGTAATCTCATTTGGGTCAAATTACCGATTTTACCCTCGTGATTACCTCTTTGCTCTTAAGCACCACTGTGATCCTCTAATGAACAACAAGTCTAAAGTCCTACCTTAGACTCATACCCTCATAGAGGTCGGGGCCCCGTTGTTCAAGACCTGGATTTAGTTCTTAAGGGAACAACCTATCTAATTCCTCAGTAGAGGAATGAGTGAATTCCATCTTGCACAGTTAAGTTCCCGGCTACCTCACGAGGTTACGTCACTCCCCGAGAAGGTACGCTTATTGAGTCGGCTCACAGGCCACTCTCACCCATCTTGGTCTAAGGACAAACTCCTATAAGCGAGGAGTTCTTAACTTGCTCGAGATTGAGTCGAGTCACTAATGACCATCTATAAATTACTAGTCTTATCCTGTTAACGGTGTTACACTGGTTAGACTAATAATTTGCGATCTAGTCTTGTAAGAACTCTTCATACATGATGCCCCCACTTGCATGTCAACTACATGAATGAGTTGGATTACCTCATTTGTACTAATTACAAAGTGGGTCGCATCCATAGTGTTACCAGAAGGAGGTTTCCAACCTTATTCTTATACCATAGACTATTTAGGTTATAATTTTGAACTCAACCCAAATAGTGTCCACTACAATCGATTTCAAGATAAGCGTTATAACCTTGGAGTTTAGTTTATTGGATTTATAAAGCAAGATCAGTAATCTTATCAAAACAAATAATACTTTATTTAATTGATCAAAATTACACAAGTTTAGGGCATAAATCCCAACAACTACAAGTCTATAGTGGAGGGACTTGTAGTTAATGAATATTGATTAACTGGATCAAAGAGTTTGATCAGTTAATCTGACATCATTGGAGCTCATGAACTGTAGGTCCATTAGGTCCCTCCGTTGGCTCAACATGGTAAAGGAAACAAACAATCACACAACATAATTAAGGAAAGACAAACAAACAAGCTTTAGTCTAAACATTCAAATTTTCTCCTAATATTAATTAATCTAAATAATCGTCATTCCCCGGCAACGGCGCCAAAAACTTGTTGCGAAAAACTATTTTATATTGCAATATACATGATTATGCGGGTCAAGTTTTAGTATAGTGATTTATGAGTCCAAGTATCGTCCTCGAGAATGGGTTTCTAGATTAATTAAGTACTAAGATACTATTTCTCAAATTTAGCTAAAACAATAAAATATGGATAGGTGTTTGACGAATAAGACAACCAAACAAACAAACATGTGGAGACACGAATTGATAGAATTAAAGGAAGTGATTTTACAAGTTAATAACCTAACTACACATGCATTGACCTCATGAGATGAATTTATAAACGAGAAGTAAATTACTCAAGAAAACCTCTCGGTTCTTAGTGAGCCTCACACATGCAATAGAATTCATAGTCTCCATACGAACCTACAACATGCATGGCATTAAGTAACTTCTCTAAGTGTTTCCCTAAGAATTCTAGGTCACTCTCGTGCCAGACTACTAAGGGTTTTGACAATTTTGCTCTAATTCAAGTTTTATCTCTCGAGTCCACTTGAATCAACGAATTAAGGAGTGCAGAGCGAATGGCCAAAAATAAGAACAAAACATGCTTCAATAAATTGTAATAAAGTCATAACAAATAAATCAAATCCTACTACAATGTTTAGCTACTCTAAATCACATGTAAAACAAACTAAACAAGTAGAAAACGTCTTAGAACGTTATTACAAATTGAAAGAAAGAGAAATAAACTTAGGTGTCGATGCCGATCCTTCGTCTCTGAGCTCCCGTCTTCGATCTCGAACCTCCACGAATGCTTTGGCTCCCAAAATCACTCTTTTCTCTCTTCTTACAAGGTGTATTTCGAATTTAGGGCAAAACTCTACCAAATTGTGCTCTCCATTGCAAGAATCATAATGTTGTATTTATAGGCATCAATGGGGCAGCGTTGCAACGGTAGGGACAGCGTTGCAACGGTGTACCCTAAACGCGTGGTAAATATGGAAACTATCGGCAGCGTTGTAGCGCTTAGGGCAGCGTTAACGCGCTACCTTAACGCGCGCGCCCCTATCGATCTGGCGTTGCGACGCTGCAAAGCAGCGTGTCAACGCCCTCTGTGCGGCTTCTCATGCGTGTGCCCTTATCGATATAGCGTTGCAACGCTATCGGCAGTGATCTTCAAAGCTATTTGGTTGCACGTTCGGCGTTGCAACGCTCTATATGGCGTTGCAACGCCATCACCTCGGGTCTTCAGCTTGGTTTGGTCTCCTCTCTTTCATTTGATGTTATATTTAGCTCTAAATAGCCTTGTTTTGATCCCGAGTGATCCAAATTGTCTCCAATAGGTCTGTTTAAGCTCTCAACCTGAAATTGAATAAATTAACCACGTAAAAGCTCTGAAATCATCATAAAACTAGCAATAATTAAGCCTAAGGATAGCACATTTTGTGTGCTATCAATCTCCTACGGAATGGTAGGTAACTCTTCGGAAGAGATTCCATGATGAAGAATACCTGACTTTGCTCGTCTAAGACCGCTCTGTTCATTTCGACCACGTTGAAGTGAACTATAAGATCTAGAACATGTTCTCTCACTGAAGTTCCCTCCTTCATGCGCGCGTTACAAATGTACTTGAGGGATTCATGGCGAATTTATTTAGACGGTTGTCAAGACAAATTCTCTGAGATAACCCATGATCTCACGCAGTGAGACCATACCCTCCAACTTTCTCGGACAAAACATCGGATATGCCAACGAGGATATAGGCCTTGGCCTTTTCATTGGCCTTGGACGTGGTCAAACGCATCCTTAAGCGATTGAGGTGCGTTTTGAGCGAGGAGACGAGGACATTCTGTTGGGATTTATGCCCTAAACTTGTGTAATTTTGATCAAATAAATAAAGTGTTATTTGTTTTTATAGAATTACTGATCTTGCTTTATAAATCCAATAAACTAAGCTCCAAGGTTATAACATTTATCTTGAACATCGAGTAGTAGTGGACACTATTTGGGTTGAGTTCAAGAATATAACCTAAATAGTCTATGGTATGAGAATAAGGTTGGAAACCTCATTCTGGTAACACCATGGATGCGACTCACTTTGTAATTTGTACAAATGAGGTAATCCAACTCATTCATGTAGTTGACATGCGAGTGGGGGCATCCTATATGAAGAGTTCATACAAGACTGAATCGCAAATTATTAGTCTAACAAGTGTAACAGCGTTAACAGGATAAGACTAGTAATTTATAGATGGTCATTAGTGACTCGACCTAAATCCTGAGCAAGTTAAGAACTCCTGCTTATAGGGGTTTGTCCTTAGACTAGTATAGGTGAGAGAGGGCTGTGGCCGACTCAATAAGCCTACCTTCTCAGGGAAAGAGTTTGATCAGTTAATCTCACATCATTGAAGCTCATGAACTGTAGGTCCATTAGGTCCCTCCGTTGGCTCAATATGGTAATATTGCCGGTATAAAGTTAGGAATGAAATTGAAGTGTTCAATTTCATATATGAGGTGTTATATCAATTATATATGATATAATTGATATAATATATAGTTTTAATGTGAATTAGATTCATATATAAACTATATACTAAAGAGAGAATAAATGAGGGGTAGGATGGTCATTTCCATCCTATTCCCCTATATATATGGTTGCATGAGATGCAACTATGTTATGTGATTCCAAGCATTTGTTGTGTTGTTTGAAAGGTTCCAAAACACAAAAACATCTCTCTCACCAAATCTCATATCTCCTAAAGGGAACCCACCTTCCTCCCTCACCTAGAGAACAACGAGGAAGATCCGGTGGTAGTTTCGGTGTTCGTACGAGTTCGTGTTGCTGAGATCTTGATTGTGAGAAAGGAGGAGCACTTGAAGAAAAGTTCTTCAAAGGTAACTTACATGTTGTTCATTATGTTTATATGTTTAATCTAGTGTTTTATGTTCTTGAATTAAATCGTTGTAACTAAATCAAGAGCGTGTGATTCACAATCGCTTTCGCTACGGGACTTCGATTCCCTTCAATTGGTATCAGAGACTAATTGCGTTCTTGATTTATGTTCTGGATTTTTCAAGAACAAGGTGGGATTTACTGTTTTTGCATGAGATGTATGAACGGTTTTGTAAAATTAGATTGTTTCAATTTTTGCACTTAGATTTACAATTTCCATTGAATCGTTCAATGTAAGAGCCCGGTGTTTTGGGCATTTTTAATTGTAAATCGAGTCTGTAAGTCCGCGTGTCGATCGAGGCAAAGTGGTTCTTTGAGAAGATCGGAGCGAAAAACGAGCAAGGAATAGCGGATTCCATGTCTTTACATGCGTATGCGATGTTGCAACGTTGTTCATTGGCGTTGTAAAGCGGCTGCGCTTCTTGAAGGAGCGCGTAGAGACAGCAGCGTTTGGCAACGCTTGGCGAGGAGGCGCGTTTCAACTAGTAGAAGACGACAAAAAGCAGTGTTGTAACGCTGCTACCAGCGTTGCAACGCTAGAGACGTTTCACACAAAGCAGCAACGGGCAGAAATATTTTTTTTAATTATATATTAAATATAAAAACGTTTTATATTTAATTTATATTTCATTAATTAATTCTAATTAATATAATTAGATTATATTAATTATAATTAAAATTAGGTGCCAAAATTGGTCTAATTTTGCTATTTTAATTATGCAATTGTTGTGTAATTATTGTCATGCATAATGTATGCTTTTATTTTAGAAATCCCACCTTAGGTTAAGCATTTTCATGCATCATTTATAATATAAAGAGTTATATTATATAGTTTGAATGATTAATTAATATAAAGTTGTTATATTAATTTATGGGCAGCATTGACATGCATTATATATCATGAGATGATTATACTATGAATGTCTTATTATTCATGTGATGAATGATCAAGCACTATAACATAGTATGCATGTCACCTAAGGTTAATTATTAGTTTTAAAGTGTTTAGAACTTGGAAATAATAGACCTTAGGTTATCTAGTTCTAATTAGATTAGACTCAGGAACCAAGTAATTTATAAGCTATGATTAAAAGAGGAACTCTGTCTAAGGAAAGTTCTGTCTAGGCTGGGGTATTTAACCTGACGGAAACGGAACACCCCTACCTGGGAACTAACCTAGAGTGAAATTTAATCAGAGAGTCTTATAAATTACAGTAGCGTCAACGGGTTTATTAAGGGGTTAATAAACTAGAAATCCTAGGTTTAATATAAGGAGTTATATTAACAAACTTAGGATAAAATCAATATAAGAGTTATATTGATTATCGATATAAGAGTTATATTGATAGAGTTAGGTAAAACCATTAGCCGGGTTTTAGCCTAAGTAAGATTCCTATAAACTTTAAAGTATTCAGTGGGAGGAAAAAGTGTATGAGATACATATTTTTCCACCTACGCTATCTCCGGGAAGTTCACACCGTGAGACTCATACTTGGCCTCAGATGGTGTTTGTATGAGTCAATATCAAGGTGAATGGAGAGGGTACTTATAGTGAGTGGGAGCAGGTTTAGTGAGAACAAAACCTACGGTCTCTTTTGTCGGTTTACACCGTTAGACCACTATGGTCAGCCTGCTAGTTTGGCCTGGACCAGACAATCCCTTCGGAGGGCTTGATCATAGGGGATCGAACACAGTAGACACCCGAAAGGGATAAAGATTTCCTTAGACTATTTTTCAATCTAGTCCTCCCTTCGACGAATTTTATTGGATGGAGACTCTGGGATCTAAAGACAGAGGGTTACACTCACGGGGTACATAAGTTGTGTATGTATCCTGACCGAAAATGGTAACTAAAACCTCTAGGAATAAGAGTTATTCTGGTATTAGGTTTTGGTCAAGAGTGTCTTGATCCAGAGGAGGAGTGTTTCTTATTATCCTTCGGTGTCATACATTCTAAACCTTTGGAGTATCATTGCAAATTATAAATGGCCTAGGAATCATTTGATAATTAGCTAAAACATGATTGGATTAGAGTTATAAACAGAAACTCATACAAGTTTGTTTGTAAATTTTTCAACAAAAATGTCTAGCTTTATAATTTCCTTATTGGGTGCGGAAAAGTTAACCGGAGAGAATATGATGACATGGAAAAACAAACTCAACACTATATTGGTAGTGGATGATCTGAAGTTTGTGCTAACTGAGGAGTGTCCTCAGGTGCCAGGCTCGAATGTGTCACGAAATGTTCGTGATGCATATGATCGATGGATCAAGGCCAATGATAAGGCCAAGGTCTACATGCTGGCAAGTATGTCTGACATATTAGCCAAGTAGCATGAGGGCATGATTACCGCCAAGGAAATCATGGATTACATGCGAGGATATGTTTGGACAACAATCCACACAGCCCGACATAATGCCCTCAAGTACATATTCAAATTTCGAGGATGCCGGAGGGTACATCGTTTGGGATCATGTCTTGGATATGATGGTGCACTTTAACATCGCGGAGTCGAATGGTGCTTCCATCGATGAGTCGAGCCAGGTCAGCTTCATTCTGGAAACTCTTCCAGATAGTTTCCTGCAGTTTAGAAGTAATGATGTTATGAACAAGCTTACTTTTAATCTTACCTCTCATCTAAATGAACTCTAAACCTTTCAGTGTTTGATGAAAATTCAAGGATTGAAAGGTGAGGCAAACGTTGCCAGTAGGAGTTATCACAGACGTTCGACCTCTGGGACAAAAACAGTGGCTTCATCTTCTTCTAACCTGAGAGGAAAGAAGAAGAACATGAAGAACGTTGGTAAAGGGAAACAGGCTGACAAAGCTGCCGCCCAGAAGGGCAAGAAAGTCAAAGACGTTGCTAACAAAGGAAAGTGTTTCCACTACAACGAAGACGGGCATTGGAAATGGAGGCGTATCGAGAAGTACATTGCGAGAAAAAGAAGAAGGAAGGTAAATATGATTTACTTTGCCTAGAAGCTTGTTTAGTGGATAATTATAAAACAGCCTGAATACTTGATTCAGGCGCCACTAACCATGTTTGCTCTTCTTTTCAAGGAATTGATTCCTGACAGCAGCTAAAATAAGGAGAGATAACGCTCCGGGTTGGAAATGGAGAAGTAATCTCAATTTTGTGTGATGAGGCACAATGAAGCTTTATTTTGGCAAGAAATATGTATTGTTAGACAATATATTAGTGATACCAGGATTTACTAGAAACCTTATTTCCATTTCTTGCCTTAAAGAACAATGTATTTACATTTCCTTTTCTATGAATAAAGTGTTTATTTTGAAGAAAGGTTTAGAAATATGTTCAAACTTCATTAGAAAATGTATTGTATGTTTTAAGGCCTAATTCAGTCAAAATGGTTTTGAACACTTTGAATTATTTAAAAGCTAAACGCACAAACTAAGAAACGTAAAATTTCTCCTAAAGAAAATGCTCATCTTTGGCATCTAAGATTGGGTCACATCAATCTCAATAAGATTGAGAGATTGGTAAGAAACGGACTTCTAAGCGAGTTAGAAGAAAATTCTTTGTCAAGATGTGAATCATGCCTAGAAGGCAAAATGACTAAAAGACCTTTTAGTGGGAAAAGGTTATAGAGCCAAAGACCCTACAGAACTTATACATTCGGACCTTTGTGGTTCGATGAATGTTAAAGCTGATGGGATTTTTGTCCTAATCTCGTGTTTGTAATATATTGTTTAAAATTAATAAGAGTTATTCATTTCATCACTTTGTGTCTACTTAATATTTATAAACTTTTCCAATAAACTAAGCTCCGTGGTCATTGAATTTATGAGAGAACTAGAGCTTGAATGGTGTGTAGTGGACACACGGGGAGGATCACGTTCGAGTTAATGACCCGAACGGTCTACAATATATGGATAGGGTTGGAGACCTAATCCACGGATACACTGTGGATGCGACCGCTTTGTATTAGATACAAACGAGGTGATCGACTGCGTTCATGTGGTTGACATGCGAGTGGGGGCATCTGTGCAATGAGATTGTACAAGGCGGACCGTGATTTATTAGACCTATTGATGTAACAGTTAATGTGAAGACTAATAACTTTGTAGATGACCATTAGTGACTCGACACGAATCACGAGCGTGTTCACGGACTCCGTCATCGCGCAGTGCATTCTTTGACTAGTACGGGTGAGGGTGGTCACAGTTACTCACCCAATATGCCTATCTTCTCAAGGACAGAACCAAGTAGGGAGCTCGGAACTTAACTACGCGAGATGGAATTCACTCGTTCCCGCGTTTAGGGAAACTAGAGGGGTTGTTCCCTTGAGTGTTGTCTCCAGGGCTTGGACAACGGGCGCCCACCTTCTCATTGGCCCGAGAAGGATGTTGTGTGTGGTTGGACCATCACAATATGTTGTTCATTAGAGGAGCAGTGGGGACTTAAGGAACAAGAGGTAGACACAGGGGTAAAACGGTATTTTGACACAGTCGTGTCTACGAACAACCTGTGAAGGGTCGACTCATGCGTATTGGTTACATTAGTGGACACGTAATATTCTGCACTGACGGGAGTGCAGCTACGGGCTGTAGTGGAGTGTTACCGTAGCTAATGTATGTTGGTTAACCGTGTCAAAGAGTTTGGCGAGTTAATCTCGGATCATTGGAGCCCGTCCTTTGTAGGTCCATTAGGTCCTCGGTTGGCTCCACAGGTTAAAAGAAGGGTTAATGTTTTGGTATGAAGTTGAAGTGTTCAATTTCACTTTAAGGGCTTTTATGTCATTTATATGAGATATGAATGATATAATATATAGTTTAATGTGAATGAGATTCATAATAAACTATAGGTTAGTCTAATTGTTGAATTAGGACTAATTGGAGAATTTGATTGAGAGAAATTAAATTGGATGTGATTCAATTTAATTAATCCACAATTATTGCAAATGAAATATGCAATATGAGATATGAGATATCTTATATTATGTGGTTATGCAAATGAGATTTGCATAACCTATGATTAATAGTAAAGTGGTAATAATGAGGAGATATTAACTCCCTCATTCCACTATTTAAACCCTTTGCAAGAAGGGTTTGGTGATGACTTCTCTCATTTTTAGTTTTTCACAAGCGAGAAGAAGAAAGTTCTCTCTACTTTCTCTCTATTCTCCTCCCTCTCCCAAAACACAAAAAGGTTCCCACAAACCTCCCTTCTCCAAAAAGAGAACAACCGAGACTCAAGTGGTTATGTTAGGGTTCCATTCGTGGAAAGTGTTCGTTGAGTTCGAGGAGCACGAAGAGTTCGTGATTTGAAGAAGAAACTTTGAAGAGACTTCAATAAGTAAGTAAACTTTATTTGCTGTAATTTTCTTCTTCTTTTAAGCATGTTTAGCCTAGATCTAGTGTTAGATCAATTTTAACAAAACTATGTTGCATTATGATACCTCGACGATTCAATGGTCTTCCGCTACGAGGGATTCTCATTCTCTTCAAAAACCAGGGGAGGATATGAATATTCCATCTCTTTTATAGATGATTATTCTAGATTTGGGCATATTTACCTAATGCACCACAAGTCTGAAGCACTTGAAAAGTTCAAGGAATTCAAGACTGAGGTTGAAAATCAATTAGGTAAAACTATTAAAACACTTCGATCGGATCGAGATAGAGAGTACATGGATTTAAAATTCCAGAACTATATGATAGAGCATGGAATTATATTCCAAATCTCAGCTCCCGGCACACCACAGCAAAACGGTGTATCGGAAAGGAGAAATAGAACCTTGTTGGACATGATTCGATCAATGTTGAGTTATGTCCATCTCCCTAGTTCCTTTTGGGGTTACGCAGTGGAGATTGCGCATATACATTTTGAATAATGTGCCCTCCAAAAGTGTTTCTGAAACACCTTTTGAACTCTAGAAAGGACGTAAAGGTAGTTTATGTCACTTCAGAATATTGGGTTGTCCGGCACATGTGCTTGTGACAAATCCAAAGAAGTTGGATTCACGTTCAAAGTTATGCCTATTCGTAGGATACCCAAAAGAAACAAGAGGTGGTTTATTCTATGATCCTAAGGAAGATAAGGTTTTTGTGTCGACAAATGCCATTTTCTTAGAGGAGGACCACATAAGGGACCACAAACCAAAAAGTAAAGTAGTGTTGGGTGAGTTAGGCGGAACAATAGCAAAGGTTGCTAATAAGAACACTAGTACGCCAACAAGAGTTGTTGATACTAGTTTGTCTAGTCAAGAGAGTCCATCTCAAGAGTTGAGTATGCCTCAAGCGTAGTGGGAGGTTGTAATACAACTGACCATTACATGGGTTTATTTGAAACCCAAGTTATTATACAAGATGACAACTGCGAGGATCCATTGACTTATAATCAAGCAATGGTTAACAAAGACAAAGACAAATGGGTCATAGCCATGGACCAAGAAATCGAGTCTATGTACTTCAATTCTGTTTGGTATCTTGTAGATAAGCTCTGATAGGGTAAAACCTATAGGTTGTAAGTAGATCTACAAGAGAAAGCGTGGTGTAGATGGCAAGGTGCAAACATTTAAAGCTAGACTAGTAGCAAAGGGTTATACCGAGGTTGAAAGGGTTGACTATGAGGAGACCTTTTCACTGTTGCTATGGTAAAGTCTATCCATATCCTTCTTGCCATTGCCGCATATTATGACTATGAGGTATGGCAAATGGATGTCAAGACGACCTTTTGAATGGCAATCTTGAGGAAAACATCTACATGGACCAACCTAAAGGGTTCATTGAACTGTGACAAGAGCAAAAGGTTTGCAGCTTAAAAGGTCAATTTATGGATGAAACAAGTCTCAGTCACGGAATATAAGATTTGATGAGGCAATCGGATCTTATGGTTTTGACTTGAGAATGATGATGAACCTTGTGTCTACAAGAAAATCATCAATAGTTCTGTCGCATTCCTAATTCTCTATGTGGATGATATCTTACTCATTGGGAATGATGTAGGTTATCTTATCGACATCGAGGAATGGCTAGCTACTGTGATTCCAAATGAAAGATTTGGGTGATGCATGATTTGTTCTTGGGATCAGTTGTTCGGAACCGCAAGAATAAAACACTAGCCTTGTCTCAAGCATCTTACATAGACAAAGTGTTGTCAAGGTTTAAGAAGCAAGATTCAAAAAAGGGCTTGTTGCCTTTTAAACATGGAATCCATTTGTCTAAAGAACAGTGTCCTAAGACACCTCAAGGAGTTGAGGATATGAGATGGATTCCTTATGCATAAGCTGTTGGGAGCCTGATGTACGTCATGTTGTGTACTAGGCCTGACATACATTTGCAGATTGGAATGAGTCGATGAGTATCAATCCAATCCAAGACTTGAACACTGGACAGCGGTTAAAACAATCCTTAAGTATCTTTGGAGAACAAGGAACTACATGCTTGTGTATGGGGCTAAGGATTTGATCCTTACAGGATACACGGATTCTAATTTTCAGACTGATAAAGATTCTCGAAAATCTACATCAGGGTCAGTATTCACTCTTAACGGAGGAGTTGTAGTATGGCGAAGCGTCAAGCAAGGATGCATCCCAGATTCCACCATGGAGGTCGAATATGTAGCAGCTTGTGAAGCAGCTAAAAAGGTCGTTTGGTTAAGGAAGTCCATGCTAAATTTGGAAGTTGTTCCCAATATGATTTTGCCCATCACGCCGTATTGCGATAACAATGGTGCAGTGGCAAATTCGAGGGAACTCTGAAGTCACAAGAGGGGAAAACACATTGAACGGAGGTATCACCTCATTCGGGAGATCGTGCATAAAGGAGACGTGATTGTCACGAAGATAGCCTCAGAGCACAACATTGCTGATCTTTTTACAAAGGCTCTCACAGCTAAAATATTTGAGAGTCACCTAGAAGGTCTAGGTTTACAAGTCTTCCCCAACTAGGGCAAGTGGGAGTATTTTGTACAAAGGGTTTAAATGCCCTAGTTTATTATATTTACATTACTGTAATGTTATAGTACTCCACAAGCTTTAGGTCAAGTGGGAGATTATTGGTATTTATGCCCTAAAACTTGTGTAATTTTGATCAAAGAAATAAAGAGTTATTTTTTTTTATAAAATTACAGTCTTGCTTTATAAATCCAATAAACAAAGCTCCAAGGTTATAACATATATCTTGATAATATATATATATCTTGAACATCAGTGTAGTGGACACTATTTGGGTTGAGTTGAAGAATATAACTTAAATGGTCTATGGTATAAGAATAAGGTTGGAAACCTCATTCTGGTAACACCATGGATGCGACCCACTTTGTAATTAGTACAAATGAGGTAATCCAACTCATTCATGTAGTTGACATGCGAGTGGGGGCATCCTGTATAAAGAGTTCATACAAGACCGGACCGCAAATTATTAGTCTAACTAGTGTAACACCGTTAACAGGATAAGACTAGTAATTTATAGATGGTCATTAGTTACTCGGCTTTGAATCCGAAAGCAAGTTAAAAACTCCTACTTATAGGGGTTTGTCCTTAGACTAGTATGGGTGAGAGTGACCTGTAGCCGACTCAATAAGCCTACCTTCTCAAGGGACGAGGAACCTCGTAGGTTGTTGTTGGGAACTTAAGCATGCAAGATGGAATTCACTCATTCCTATACTAAGGAATTAGATAGGTTGTTCCCTTAAGAACCGACTGTGTCTTGAACAATGGGGCCCCGCCTCTATGAGGATATGAGTCTATGGTAGGACCTTAGACTTTTGTTCATTAGAGGATCGGTGGTGCTTAAGGAACAAAGAGGTAATCACGAGGGTAAAGCGGTAATTTACCCGAAATTTGTGATCATGAACAACTTGTGAAGGGTCGACTCATGGGTAATGCTATATCGGTGGACACAATATTATCTCTGATGGCGAGAGTGCGGCTACAAGTCTATAGTGGAGTGACTTGTAGTTAATGAATATTGATTAATTGGATCAAAGAGTTTGATCAGTTAATCTCATATCATTGGAGCTCATGAACTGTAGGTCCATTAGGTCCCTTCGTTGGCTCAACATGGTAATATTGAGGGTATAAAGTTAGGAATGAAATTGAAGTGTTCAATTTCATATATGAGGTGTTATATCAATTATATATGATATGATTGATATAATATATAGTTTTAATCTGAATTAGATTCACATATAAACCATTTACTAATGAGAGAATAGAGGAAGGGTAGGATGGTCATTTCCACCCTACTTGCCTATATATATAGTTCCATGAGATGCAACTAGGTTAAGGCAAGTGAAGCTAAGCACTTGGTGAAACCCTAGTCTCTCACATTGTGTTGGAAAAAGTTTCAATTACAATTTCGTGAAACACCTCACCTCTCCTAAAAGGAACCCACTTTCCTCCATCACCTAGAGAACAACGGAGAAGATCCGGTGGTAGTGTTGGTGATCGTTCGGGTTCGTGTTGCTATGATCTTGATCGTGAGAGAGGAGGAGCACTTGAAGAAAGAGTTCTTCAAAGGTATAATTCTTGCTGCCCATCTACTTTTATATGCTTAATCTAGTTGTTTTCGTTCTTGAATGAAATCGTTGTAACTAAATTGAGAACGCGCGATTCACAATCGCTTCCGCTGCGGGATTCGATTCCCTTCAAAAAGGTATTTCATAAACTTTTTTATGGTACATTGTTCAAAATGTATACCGCAGTCTCCATTGCGTAACCACAAAAGGAACTAGGGAGATGAGCATAACTCATCATTGATCGAACCATGTTCAACATGTGACGACCATCCTTACAGGTATTATTGGTTATTTTAATTAACACCCTATTAGCAGCTGTATTTAGTCGTTTTGGTGTTCTAATCAAGCTCGGGGAGAGTGAGACCTTAATTTTTGTTTAGTTTAAATGAATGGTTCCCTATAAGACAAGATTATTTATGAAATTAAAGAAAAAGGACATTTGCAAGGGCATTTTAGCTATTAACATCTAATTGAGGATGTAATTGGCAACTAAATTTAACCTAATGCATGGTATTTAAGTATCACTAAGTCTCAAACCAAGGGAAAGAAGAAGTAAGCCCTAACCCTAGCAAAACCCTAGCCTCTCTTCTCTTTGTAAACCTAAACGAAACCCTAGCATTCACCATCTTCTTCAGCCGATTCTTGCCCTAGCCGGAAACTCAACTTCAACGTCTGCTGCTGCCGTCGCCAACCAGAAGCCGTGCGGAGGCCGTCGCCGCCGGCGAGTCCGCGAGTCGAAGTCGCAATACCGAGAGCTTCACGCAAGCTTTTGCCGCCGTCAAGTCGCGTGCCCTAGCCGCCACCCGAAGCCCACGTATAAGAGAGCGCCGCCCGACGAGCCCATCGATCGGTTGTCGCGACCACTCGCGGCGGCGAAGACCCTCGAGCGTGTAGTCACGCCGTTGAAGCTCGCAACCGCCGACCTTGAGTCGCCGCCGGCGCTCGTGAGGTCGAGGAGTGCAACCGCCCGCAACCTCCCGTCGCAGCCCGGCCAGACCCTACGCCGCCGCCGGGAAGATTTGACCCTCGTCCGCCCCGTCGCGAATTCCCGCCGGCCGCCGAGGTTCTTCCCGGCCGCCGCTCGAGGACCATTCCGGCCGCCGTTCACACTGCACGGCCGAGAGTCATCTCTACACCGCCGCCGTGACCGCCGTCTGCCGAGGTTTGACCGCTCGGTGAGAGATCGTGCTAAAGTATCGAGTTTGATTTAGAATGATTTGTGTACCATCGATTATTTAAGCGTTTTGATTGAGAACCTAGGTTACGTGTTCGAATATCTCTTGTAGGAACCGAACTTGGAACGGAATTGGAGGTCGATTGCCAAGCGAACTAAGGAATATCGAGTTCTCGCGTGAAAACCGAGGTAAGCGGGACACGACATCGTAAGACGATTTTCGAGTTTTCGCATGATTAGGGTTTAAGTGTGAATACTTGGAGTTTAATTTGGAAATTATGATGTGAATCGAGTTTCGCTAAAAGGAGAATAGGCGGGGAGTTCGATTAGATTTTGGAATAAAAATCGAAGCTCAAGTAAGGGACCTCGTGCGAACTTTTAATGGGAGTAAATGAAAAGAATTTCATGATTTTATGCGAAAGCAGTTTATATTTTTTACATGAAAATACACGATTATTAATTTGAGAATACGCGATATTTTATGTGCAAATGCCTCTATGTATTACGTGAAAATGAACCATTATTTTATGTGAAAGTATTCTCGTATGGCATGTATAAGGATCCTATTATTTCATGTGAGAATAGGATGATTGGATTGTATGAGAATGTTTCATGTTCTTACAAAAGTAGGATATTTCACAATGCCCATGAGAAAGTATGAATGATATGTTGATGATGATATTTGTGATATGTACACCATGATTATATGGTGATGGGACCTTATGCATGTTTTGTATGCCACTTAAATGAATTAACGAATAGTGTGGACACTTTGGTTATCCACGGGATCATTTGAAATGACTTAGGATGACCGATCGGCCTCACAATTAAATATCTGACCATGGATTAAAGACACGGCAATTAAATGAATAGCCATGGATTAAAGACGGCAATCTGAATGAATAGCCATGGATTAAGAGACTGGCAATCGAATGAATAGCCATGGATTAAAGACACGGCAATTAAATGAATAGCCATGGATTAAAGACTGCAATCTGAATGAATAGCCATGGATTAAAGACACGGCAATCGAATGAATAGCCATGGATTAAAGACACGCAATCGAATGAATAGCCATGGATTAAAGACACTGCAATCGAATGAATAATCATGGATTAAAGGCTCGATAATTAACTATGCAAACCATGGATTAAAGACACAGCAACTCTAGAAAGTTTTAGATCCCATCTATGTATGTTATGCTTGAGTTTAGAGATTATGATTGTATGTGTATGCATATCCCAAACCTCTGTAGCGAGGTTACTTACTCGGGTATTGTTATGCAATACTCACCCTTTCTTTTAAAAATGTTTTTCTGTAAAGGGAAGGACGTGCGGGCGTGTAGACGGAGAGCGTGATTAGGACCATGGGAACCAAAGATGATTTTCCGCATAGTCTTATTTTGAACTATTTTTGTCTCTATGATTTAAATTGAAATTGAACTTGTTTACAGCTTTAATAGGCCAAGTTGATTTAACGCTTTAATCGATTTTTCTTGTTTTGTTTTGGGATCCCCGAGGCTGCATTTACGATAAATGGAAATTTCTTTTAAGTTCTTTTATTTCTCGGCCTATAAATGCATGCATGTGTAGTAATGTCCCTAGGATTTGGTCATAGAAAAGTAGGGGCGTTACGGTTGGTATATGAGCCCTAGGTTTTAAGGGTTCTCAGAGACTTGCTTACGAGTAAGCACAGAGTAGTTCCCATGGTTTAACAACGCTCCGATACCACCGCTGTGCACGTCCCGATATTTTATTAAGAAAGTAAATGATTATGATATGATACAGTATTATGCATATACATAACCTTAAAAGCCCCAAGGGGTGATTCTATCCTATGATTTGATAGTAAAGGAAACTGAGTTAGAAACTCTCTATGTTGTAGTTTTGACATAATGCCACCCAGAGGCCGAGGGAGAGGTAGGGGACGTGGTAGGGGCCGGAGGGCAAGGGTAAACGTTGACGCCCAACCGAATTACCCTCGGATCGGAAGAGATTACTCCACCCGCTCGAGACCTCCCCAGACCCGCCCCGACCGTCGGGAGAATGTACCGCAGTTGCCCCCTCGTGGCGCACTGTGGGAACGCCAATGTTATGACTATGATGGTGGAGGCCATGCAGAGCCTAGTGCGAGCCACGGTAGCCACCCACCGCCCAAGCAAATCGTGGGCGAAACGACGCAACTCGAGTCCGTTACGAAGGACTTCGTGAAGTATGATCCGAGATCTTTCAATGGGTCTTCCAGTGACCCCCACCGTGGCAGTAGTTGTGGTTGTCCTCCATTGAGACCATCTTTAGGATCGATGAACCGCCCCGAGGACGAGAGGGTGTCTGTGCGACCTTCATCTTTGAGGATGACGCGTACTTGTGGTGGGAGTCCGCCCAAGGAACCATCGTTGCTGCGCCGAGAAGCGACGACATTGGAATCTATTCAAAGAAGCATTCGATACGGCGGAAATTCTATCCTCGCTGCGTTTCGTTCATGAGAAGCAGTGAATTCTTCTGGTATGTGCTGCGTAACCGGAGGGCCGTAGAGATATATGAGAGGGAATTTACCCGCTTGTCCCGCTTTTTGCCCCGAGTGGTGGATCTAAAGCAAAGAAAGATCGAGCGCTTCATCATGGGGCTAGATGAGAATGTTCGAGGCTTTATTCAAGCATTAGCACCTCCCGATTACGCCCGCAGGTGTGAGTGGCGGAATCGATTTGGGTGCAGCTCGATCGCATGCAGCAGGTGGTAGAATTAACTGGGCGACCATAGCGAATCACAAGAGGAAGTGGGACCAGCCCCATTCCAGCTCACGCGCCCCAACAGACACCGCATAGGCAGGGCATTTCCGCATGTGTCAACCAGAAACCACCGGACCAACAGATCGGGAATAGCAATGGAGATAGGCCACGCAGTGCAAAGAATGTGGTAAGTCGTGACTTTGGGTAAATGTATGGTCTTGTCCGGAGCGTGCTTCAAGTGTGGAAAGGAAGGGCACAGAGCTAATATCCGCCGAATCAAGCCAAAGACTAGCTGACCCACAGATTATGAGTAGTGGGCTCTTTGTGAAGCCGCGCCATACATCGTGGGAGAGCCTATGCAAGCACCAAGAGAGACATCTATGGCTCGGACTCAAGTGGTTACAGTACACTTCCATTACTTGGACACCTCGCCTTTGTACTATTTGATTCGGTTCTCACGCACTCTTTTATTTCTACATCCTTTGTAAGTCAAGTGAGTTAGAACTAGAGCGATTCATGATGATGCCCTATCTGTCTCCACTCCATGTGGATAAATTTGTTAGCCAATATGAAAGTCAAGGATGGTAGTGTGACCATCGCAGACCATGAGTTAGCAATGAACCTAGTGGTCCTAGATATGTTTGATTTTGATGTAATATTGGGCATGGGTGGTTAGCGCAGTAACCATGCTTGTATTGATTGATTTCTGAGGAAGGAGGTAGTGTTCACTCCTCCTAACCAACCTCAGCTCTGTGTTCAGAGGCACTATAGCAGGAAGTAGGCCTAAGGTAATCATCGCCTAAGGGCGAAAGTTATTGCATCGGGAGCTTGGGCGTCTTAGCTCGCATACTAGATGCAAGGTGCACAGAGATCTCGGTGACATCGGTGCACCTGAAGTGAATGAGTTTGAGATGTCTTCCCAGGACCTCCCGGAATACCTCCAGTCGAGGAGGTAGATTTTAACATCGGATTGGAATTGGGACGACCCGATATCCAAGGCCCTGAGAATGGCACCAAAGCAGAGTTGAAAGAACTAAAAGAAATGCGATTCATGAGGACTTGCTAGACAAAGGGTTTATACGCCCAAGCGTTTTCACCCCGGGAGCACCAGTATTGTTCGTGAAAAGAAAGACGGATCTATGCGTCTGCGTGTATAGATTCTGAGGAGTTGAATAAAGTTACAATCAAGAATAAATATCCTCTCCCGTGATAGATGATTTGTTCGATCGGCCATAAGGGCTTACGATGTTCTCTAAGATCGATCCGAGATCGAGCTACCATCGATTGAGGATCGGTGAAGGGATATCCTAAAAACAAAGATTGAGATCACGTTATGGGCATTACGAGTTCACGTGATGCCGCTGCGGCCCGACCAATGCTCTTGCCGCCTTCATGGACTTGATGAACCGTTTGTTCAAGGAGTTTCTTGATACGTTCGTGATTGTGTTCATCGATGATATATTGATATACTGTGTGTGATGAAGAACATGAAATGCACACGAGGAAAGTCTTACTCACACCGAGAGAGAATAAGTTGTATGCAAAATTCTCCAAGTGTGAATTTTGGCTCGCATGGTATCTTTCCTAGGGCATGTGGTGTCCGGTGGAATCTCTATTGATCCAAAAGAAAGTGGAGCCGTCGCCACACGCTGGCCTCGTCCGACCACAGTTACAGAGGTACGTAGTTTTCTGGGTCTTGCAGGATACTATAGGCGTTTCGTGCAGGATTTTGCCAAGATAGCCACGCCTATGACTCAGCTGACGCGTAAGGGAAACTCTTTTGTTTGGGATGATGCTTGTGAAGCGAGTTTCCGGGAGCTCAAGCGCATTAGTGTCGGCCCCGATTCTTACAGCAGCCCGAGGGAACAGGAGCTTTGTGGTTTACTGATGATGCTTCCAAGAAAGGGTTCAATGTGGTACCGATGCAAAGACGGTAAAGTAATAGCTTATGCATCCCGACAATTGAAGACGCACGAGAGGAACTATCCAACTCATGATCTGGAATTAGCAGCAGTGGTATTTGCATTAAAGATCTGGAGGCACTACTCAGATGGCGAGAAAATTGATTTTTACGATCATAAAAGTCTCAAATATCTGCTCACCCGAATGAATTGAACATGAGGCAACGCAGATGGTTGGAATTGGTGAAAGATTATGATATTGACATACAAGCACCATCTCGGTAAGGCTAATGTAGTGGCCGATGCCCTCGCGAGAAGCCAGTGCATATCGTCACTGCGAGTGCAAAAGCAGCAGAGTTACTGAGCGGAGTTTGCTCGAATGAAATTGCAGTGCTAGTAGGAAAGACCACGGCCAGTTAGCTTGGGATTCAAAGGCAACCGACCCCGAGGCAACGTATTATAGAGGTTCAAAGGGCGGACCCCGATTAGTGGAAAAACTTACTGCGGTAACTACAGGTGAGTTTGAGTTTTCCTATCCACAGATGGAGGATTGCTATTTCGTGGACGTTTGTGTGTGCGACGATGACAAGTCGAGGCGAGATCTTGAACGAAGCCCATAACTCACCATTTTCTATGCATCCCGGCGCACCAAGATGTACCGAGATCTGAAACAGTCGTTTTGGTGGTGCAACATGAAGCGCGACGTGGCAGAGTTTGTCAGCAAGTGTTTGACTTGTCAGCAGGTGAAGGCACCTAGACAGAGGCCCGCAGGATTACTGCAACCATTACATGTGCCTCGGTGGAAATGGGAGGAAATCTCTATGGATTTCATAGTCGGATCGCCTAGAACTTTACGAGGTTACACACGGTGATTTGGGTCATAGTGGACAAAGTTAACAAAGTCAAGACATTTCATACAGTGGAAACCCACCTATCCTACGAGATAAGTGGCGCACTTTACCGGAAGAGATAGTCCGTTTACATGGAATCCCGGTCAAGATTATTTCGCATGTGGATCCACGTTTCACCTCCAACTTCCGGAGAAGTTTACGAGAGAGCGTTAGGTTGCAGATTGAACTTCAAGATGACTTTTCATCCATGCACGGATGGGCAGACGGAGCGTTTAAACCAGATATTAGAGGATATGTTGCGAGCTTGCACTTTAGATTTCCCAGGTAGTTGGGACACTCATTTGCATCTAATGGAGTTTGCTTACAATAATAGATTTACGATCGACCACCGAATGGCTCCATTTGAAGCTCTTTACGGAAGACGTTGCGAGAACTCCCGCTTTTTCGGGAGGAGGTTGGTGAACGCCGATTCTTTCGGGTCCCACTAGTACAGTCACTAATGAGGCAATGCAAAAGATCAGGGCACGAATGCAGACCGCCCAAGTCAGACAAAAGAATTATGCTGACACGAGACGAAGGGACCTAGAATTCGAGGTTGGGGACCACGTGTTCCTTAAGGTGGCTCCAATGAAGGGAATTCTAAGGTTTGGCCGTAAGGGGAAGTTGAGTCCGCGATTCATCGGACCATTTGAGATTTTAGAGAGGATTGGTACAGTGGCCTACAGACTAGCACTACCGCCGTCCCTGTCAGCAGTGCACAACGTATTCCATGTCTCCATGTTGAGAAAGTACGTTCCAGACCCGACTCATGTCATAGACTTCGAACCATTGCAGTTAACAGAAGATCTGAGCTATGGCGAACGACCAGTACAGATTATTGCAAGAGATCGAAAGACCCTCCGTAACCGCGAGATCAGCTTAGTTAAGGTATTGTGGCAGAACCACCGCACGGAGGAAGCTACTTGGGAGCGAGAGGAGGAAGTACGCGCTAAATATCCAGAACTATTTCAGGAATAGGAACTTTCGAGGACGAAAGTTCTTAAGGAGGGAAGATTGTGACGACCATCCTTACAGGTATTATTGGTTATTTTAATTAACACTCTATTAGCAGCTGTATTTAGTCGTTTTGGTGTTCTAATCAAGCTCGGGGAGAGTGAGACCTTAATTTTTGTTTAGTTTAAATGAATGGTTCCCTATAAGACAAGATTATTTATGAAATTAAAGAAAAAGGACATTTGCAAGGGCATTTTAGCTATTAACATCTAATTGAGGATGTAATTGGCAACTAAATTTAACCTAATGCATGGTATTTAAGTATCACTAAGTCTCAAACCAAGGGAAAGAAGAAGTAAGCCCTAACCCTAGCAAAACCCTAGCCTCTCTTCTCTTTGTAAACCTAAACGAAACCCTAGCATTCACCATCTTCTTCAGCCGATTCTTGCCCTAGCCGGAAACTCAACTTCAACGTCTGCTGCTGCCGTCGCCAACCAGAAGCCGTGCGGAGGCCGTCGCCGCCGGCGAGTCCGCGAGTCGAAGTCTGCAATACCGAGAGCTTCACGCAAGCTTTTGCCGTCCAAGTCGCCGTGCCCTAGCCGCCACCCGAAGCCGCGTCATAAGAGCGCGTACGACGAGCCCACGATCGAAGTTGCTGCAGCCACTCGCGCCGGCGAAGACCCTCGAACGTGTAGTCACGCCGTTGAAGCTCTGCAACCGCCAGCCTTGAGTCGCCGCCGCTGCTCGTGAGATCGAGGAGTGCAGCCGTCCGCAACCTCCCGTGCGCAGCCAGCAGCCCTACCGCCGCCGCCGGAAGATTTGACCCTCGTCCAGCCGTCCGCGAATTTCCCAGCCGCTGCTCGAGGTTCTTCCCAGCCGCCGCTCGAGGACCATTCCAGCCGCCGTTCACACCTGCACGGCCGAGAGTCATCTCCTACACCGCCGTCGTGGACTGCATGTGCCAGCCGAGGTTTGACCGTTCGGTGAGAGATCGTGCTGGCATCGAGTTTGATTTAGAATGATTTGTGTACCATCGATTATTTAAGCGTTTTGATTGAGAACCTAGGTTACGTGTTCGAATATCTCTTGTAGGAACCGAACTTGGAACGGAATTGGAGGTCGATTGCCAAGCTTAACTAAGGAATATCGAGTTCTCGCGTGGAAAACCAGAGGTAAGCGGGACACGACATCGTAAAGACGATATTTCGAGTTTCGCATGATTAGGGTTTAAGTGTGAATACTTGGAGTTTAATTTGGAAATTATGATGTGAATCGAGTTTCGCTAAAAGGAGAATAGGCGGGGGAGTTCGATTAGATTTTGGAATAAAAATCAAGCTCAAGTAAGTGGACCTCGTGCCGAACTTTTAATGGGAGTAAATGAAAAGAATTTCATGATTTTATGCGAAGCAGCTTTATATTTTTTTACATGAAAATACACGCTTATTAATTTGAGAATACGCGATATTTTATGTGCAAATGCCTCTATGTATTACGTGAAAATGAACCATTATTTTATGTGAAAGTATTCTCGTATGGCATGTATAAGGATCCTATTATTTCATGTGAGAATAGGATGATGGATTGTATGAGAATGTTTCATGTTCTTACAAAAGTAGGATATTTCACATCGCCCATGAGAAAGTATGAATGATATGTTGATGATGATATTTGTGATATGTACACCATGATTATATGGTGATGGGACCTTATGCATGTTTTGTATGCCACGAAATGAATTAACGAATAGTGTGGACACTTTGGTTATCCGGGATCATTTGAAATGACTTAGGATGACCAATCGGCCTCTAATTAAAATATACAGCCATGGATTAAAGACCTGGCAATTAAATGAATAGCCATGGATTAAAGACCTGGCAACTGAATGAATAGCCATGGATTAAAGACCTGGCAACTGAATGAATAGCCATGGATTAAAGACCTGGCAACTGAATGAATAGCCATGGATTAAAGACCTGGCAACTGAATGAATAGCCATGGATTAAAGACCTGGCAACTGAATGAACAGTCATGGATTAAAGGCCTGACAATTAACTATGCAGCCATGGATTAAAGACCTGGCAACTCTAGAAAGTTTTAGATCCCATCTATGTATGTTATGCTTGAGTTTAGAGATTATGATTGTATGTGTATGCATATCCCAAACCTCGGTAGCGAGGTTACTTACTGGGTATTGTTATGCAATACTCACCCTTTCTTTTAAAAATGTTTTTCAGGTAAAGGGAAGGACGTGCAGGGCGTGTGACGGGAGAGCGTGATTAGGACCATGGGAACCAGCATGATTTTCCGCATAGTCTTATTTTGAACTATTTTTGTCTCTATGATTTAAATTGAAATTGAACTTGTTTACGCTTTAATAGGCCAAGTTGATTTAACGTTTTAACCGATTTTCTTGTTTTGTTTTGGGATCCCCGAATCTATTTTACGATAAATGGAAATTTCTTTTAAGTTCTTTTATTTCTCGGCCTATAAATGCATGCATGTGTAGTAATGTCCCTAGGGATTTGGTCATAGAAAAGTAGGGGCGTTACACAACAGGGTTCTATTTCTCCTTTTCGATACACCGTTTTGTTGTGGCGTACCGGGAGCCGAAAGTTGTGATGTAATTCCATGTTCTATCATATAGTTTTGGAATTTTAAATCCATGTACTCTCCACCTCGATCTAATCGAAGTGTATTAATCATTTTATCTAATTGGTTTTCAACCTCAGTCTTGAATTTCATGAACTTTTCAAGTGCTTCAGACTTATGTTGTATTAGGTAAATATGACCAAATCTAGAATAATCATCTATAAAGGAGATGAAATATTCATAACCTCCTCTGGCTTTAACACTCATCGGACCACAAAGGTCTGAATGTATAAGCTCAAGAGGTTCTTTGGCTCTATAACCTTTTCCACTAAGAGGCCTTTTAGTCATTTTGCCTTCTAGGTAGGATTCACATACAGGTAAAGTATTGTCTTCTAACTCATTTAAAAGCCCATTCTTTACCAATCTCTCAATCCTATTGAGATTAATGTGACCCAATCTAAGATGCCAAAGATGAGCATTTTCTTTAGGAGAAATGTTACGTTTTTTAGTTTGTGTGTTTGTAGTTTTAAATAATTCAATGTTCAAAACCATTTTGACTGAATTAGGCCTTAAAACATACAACCCATTTTCTAATGAAGCTGAACATATTTGCATACCTTTCTTCAAATTAAACACTTTATTCATAGAGAAAGAAACAGAAATACATTATTCTAAAGGCAAGAAATTGAAATAAGGTTTCTAGTAAACCCTAGTATCAGTAATATATTGTCTAACAACATATATTTCTTGCCAAAATAAAGATTCATCGTGCTTATTGCTACAGCTGAGACGACTTCTCCATTTCCAACCCGGAGCGCTATCTCTCCTTTATGTAGCTGCTGCAAGGAATCAATTCCGTGAAAAGAAGAGCAAATATGATTAGTGGCGCCTGAATCAAGTATCCAAGCAGTTTTATCATTATTCACTAAACAAGTTTCTAAGTAAAGTAAATCATATTTATCTTCCTTCTTCTTTTCTGCAATGTACTTCAGACAGTTTCGTTTCCAATGTCTGTCTTCGTTGCAGTGGAAACACTTTCCTTTGTCTGCAACTTCTTTGACTTTCTTGCCCTTCTGGGCGGCAGTTTTGCCAGCTCGTTTTCCTTTACCAACCTTCTTCATGTTCTTCTTCTTCCCTTTCAGGTTAGAAGAAGATGAAGCTACTGTTTTTGATCCAGAGATCGAACCTCTGTGATAACTCTTATTGGCAACATTTCCTCACCTTTCGATCCCTGAATTTTCATCAAAGATTGAAAAGGTCTGGAGTTCATGTAGAAGAGAGGTGAGATTAAAAGTAAGCTTGTTCATAACAACATTACTTCTAAAATCAGAGGAAACTATCTCGGGAGGATTTTGAATGAAGTCGACTCGACTCGATTCATCGATGGAAGTACCATTTGACTCCGCGATGTTAAAGTGTACACTCATATCCAGGACATGATCCCAAACAGATGTACCCGCTGGCATCCTCGAGTTGAATATGTACTTGAGGGCATTGTGTCGGGCCTGTGTGGATTGTTGTCCAAACATACCCTGCACAGAATCCGTGATTTCCTTAGCGGTCATCATGCCCTCATGCTTCTTGGCGATATGTCGGACATACTTTGCAAGATGTAGACCTTGGCCTTATCATTGGCCTTGATCCATCGATCATATGCATCACGAACATTTCGTGACGCATTCGAGCTTGGCACCTGAGGACACTCCTTAGTTAGCACAAACTTCAGATCGTCCACAACCAATATAGTGTTGAGTTTGTTTTTCCACGTCATCATATTCTCTCCGGTTAACTTTTTCGCACCCAATAAGGAAATTATAGAGCTAGACATTTTTGCTAAAAATTTACAAACAAAACTTGTATGAGTTTCTTGCTATAACTATCTAATCCAATCATGTTTTAGGTAATTGTTAAATGATTCCTAGACATTTATAATTTCCAATGATACTCCAAAGGTTTAGAATGTATGATACCGAAGGGTAATAAAAAAACACTCCTCCTCTGGATCAAGACACTCTTGACCAAAACCTAATGCCGAATAACTCTTATTCCTATAGGCTTTAGTTACCATTATTCTGTCCAGGATACATAAACTTATTATGTACCTTGTGAGTGTAACCCTCTGTCTTTAGATCCCGAGTCCCCATCCAATAAAATCCATGAAGGAGGACTAGATTGAAAAGCAGACTAAGGAAATCTTTATCCCTTTCGGGTGTCTCACGTGTTCGATCTCCAATGATCAAGCCCTCAGGAAGGGATTGTCCAGTCCAGCCAAACTAGCAAAGCTTACCATAGTGATCTTACACGGTGTAAATCGGCTGTAAGAGACCATAGGTTTTGTTTTCACTAAACCTGCTCCCACTCACTATAAGTACCCTCTCCATTCACCTTGATATTGACTCATACAAACACCATCCAAGGGGGACGCTCCCGTATGCGCCACGAGGTCAAATTACCGCTTTTACCCTATGATTACCTCTTTGTTCCTTAAGCACCACCGATCCTCTAATGAACAACAAGTCTAAGATCCTACCATAGACTCATACCCTCTTAAGTCAGTTAGAGGGCGGGGGCCCGTTGTTAAAGACCTGGAGTCAGCTCTTAAGGGAACAACCTATCTAATTCCTTAGTGTAAGAATGAGTGAATTCCATCTTGTATAGTTAAGTTTCTAGCTACCTACGAGGTTCTGTCCCTGAGAAGGTAGGCTTATTGAGTCGGCTCATGAGCCACTCTCACCCATACTAGTCTAAGGACACCCCCTAAGGCAGGAGTTCTTAACTTACTCAAGATTCAAAGTCGAGTAACTAATGATCATCTATAAATTATCAGTTTTATCCTGTTAACGGTGTTACACTGGTTAGACTAATAATTTGCAGTTGGGTCTTGTATGAACTCTTCATACAGGATGCCCTCACTCGCATGTCAACCACATGAATGAGTTGAATTACCTCATTTGTACTAATTACAAAGTGGGCCGCATTCATGATGTTACCAGAATAAGGTTTCCAACCTTATTTTTATACCATGGACCATTTAGGTTATATTCTTGAACACAATCCAAATAGTACCCACTACACTGATGTTCAAGATATATTATAACCTTGGAGCTTAGTTTATTGGATTTATAAAGCAAGAATATAATTTTATCAAAACAAATATAACTTTTTATTTATTTGATCAAAATTACACAAGTTTAGGGCATAAATCCCAACAGCTAACCCCTGGAGCTCCCGCGTCGATAGGAAGGAATGGCGTTGTGACGCCGTTCCTCAGCGTTGCAACGCTGATGAACGGCGGCGTAACTGCTTATTTCAGCTAGCGCTGGTACGCTTATTGCTTCGACAGCACCAATCTCCTTCGAACACAGCAGCTTCAAACTTCAATTTTTCCATCAATTCTCAACCAAAATGCACGAAACTGGTCCCGAACGACTCTTAACTCAATTACAGACTCGATAATGCACTTAAATGCCCAAAAACACAGGGGCTTTTACAATAAAATTGATCAAATCGATGAAAAACTAAGGTCAAATACTCCTAAATAGTTTTACAGCAAACCAAATGCAATTCCCACCAAATCAATGCAATTTTGTTTCAACCAAAACAAATCAAGCATTGCTCTGATACCAATTGATGGAGATCTGATCCCCTTGAGCACCATAAACGAGTTTGGAATAGTAATTGCAAGGTTATTTTGGTTGAAAAGCAAAAACCAGTACATTGATGTAAAAATACAGAATAAACATGCATTTCTAATCTAATTAGACATGGAGGAAAATCATGCAAACATACTAAGTTTAACAATTAAACTAAAAAGAAGAAAAGTTACCTTTGTAGTTTTTACTCAGCACAACAACTCCTTGCTCCAAAAGAAATCAGCAACTCAGGAGAACAGGGACTTCTCTGTTTTCTCCAGCAAGACACTACCACTAGGAGAACCCTCTATTCTCTGAGTATTTAGATCACCCTAGGTGGGAAGGGATCGAACTTTTGGAAGAATTTGGGAAATGTGAGAGAGAGAATTTTTGAGTGAGAGCAATTCCAAATTGCAATTACAACCTCATCAATTGTCCACCTCTCATCCGGAGAAGAAGACCCTGTAGAGGGCATCTCCAACTCCCTATCGATTAGGGAGTTGGGAGAGATGGTGAACGTGTCCTCCTAACACGTTTCCTATTTTTATTTTTAATTAATAATTAATCGTATTAATTAATAAATCAATTAAATCTTATTTAATTAAATTAAATTAAATATCATATATTTAATTTAGATTAAATCACATTTAATCAGTTTTCCCTCTAACCTATAGTTTTAATGCACATCTTATGCACATTAAATTATAATCTATAGTTTTCAAATATGAATCACATTCACATTTGAATTTAATATTTGAACTCTTTCAAATATTTAATTCTCTCATATAATTTAATATGAATCATATTCACATTAAATTTATAATATATAGTTCCAAAACTATATATTATATCATATCTATATACTTTAAATTTATTTCCTAATGAATTTGAACATTTCAAATTCAAACGATCTAAGAACCCTTTACGAGCTAGAAGGTGGACCTAATGGACCTACAGATCAAAAGCTCCAACGATGCGAGATTGCTCGGTTAATCTCGTTAACCTCCCAATCACCATTCATTAACTGCGGGAACACTCCACTAAAGTCCCGCAGCTGCACTCTTCTCACTGCAGATATATTTCTGTGTCCACGCATATTGACCAATAACAGCTAGTCAATCCTTCACGAATGTTCGTAACACCAGCTGGGTCAAATTACCATTTTACCCATGGGTTACATCTTGTACCTTAAGTACCAGTGCTCCTCTAATGAACAATTTGTTTGTGGTCCTACCAACAAACAGAGTCCCTCTCGGGCCAATGAAAGGGTCGGGCCCTTTGTTCAAGTCCTGGAGACACCACTTAAGGGAACATTCCTTTACTTACCCTAGTAGGCGGGAAGGAGTGAATTCCATCTTGCTAAGTTAAGTCCCCAGCCGCTCACTCGGTCTTGTCCCCAAGAAGGTAGGCATATTGAGTTGGCGAATCTGGCCTCTCTCACCCATACTGGTCAAAGGACAATCCTTCGCGAACAGGATCGGAGTTCGTAACCTGCTCAAGATCGAGATCAAGTTGCCTAGGTTATCTTAGTGAAATAGAAACTTAACTAGTCAACGGAGTTACATCTAGTGGTTACTATTTCGCAGTCCGGTCTTATGTAATCCTATTACATAGGATATCACCACTCACATGTCATCTACACGAACACCTTTGGATCACAGTGTTTGTATCTTATACAAAGTGGGCCACATCCATAGTTTTACTAGGGTAAGGTACCCAAACCTTATCCCCTTACTATAGACCCTTTAGGACGATGTATCTCTAACATATATCATTTATATGTAAACTATATTCAGTTAAGGATTCATATTACAGCCTTGGATGTTTAGTTTATTGGATTTAGAGTTAAAACAAAGACAATATCGTAAATAACGAACAATAACTCTTTATTGAAATAATAACACTTTATTACAATAATTAGAACATAATTACAAACTACGAGTTTTAGGGCACAAACCCCAATGATCGATGAGAAGTAAAGAATAAAACACTAGCCTTATCTCAGACATCTTACATCGACAAAGTGTTGTTGAGGTTTAAGATGCAAGAAAAATAAAAACAACTTTGATAGAGTTTTATTTGATCACAACAAAGAAAAAAGTCTTGAAAGGTGACATCCAAGTGGTTTACTTTTATGGTAGAATTGGTCATCGTTCTTTGAGTTGAAAATTATAATCGTTGGTGAAAACAATAGATGCAACACAAGTTGTAGATTCTTCAAATATCTTGCCAAGAAAAAATTTGTAAGATTTTCGCAAAATATTAGAAGAGCAAGATTTTTCATCTCACTAGGCTTAAAGTGACGACAATGTTGTGTGAGAGCCATAAAACAACTTTTATAGAGTTTTATTTTTTTTTAAATGGGTCGCGGAAAAAATTTTGTGATTGTAATATTTTTCATATAGTGAATTTTCTTTCTGGTGGCCTGTGGTTTTTCTTCGACCAGGAGTTTTCACTGTAAATTCTTATCTTTTTTTAATTAATGTTATTTTTTCCCCATTTTCTTTACTTATTTTCTTCTTATTTCTAGTACAATTGGATCCCTTTTTTACGATTTTAAGTTAAAGAAATCTTAAATTAATAAATTAACATATTAACCCTTAAGATAGGTTCAATTAAATGAAATTAATCCAACACATAACTCTCAAATATTTTATATTGTGTTCAATGAAAGTTTACTAAATACTTTCTATTTGAAAAGATCTGCTCCAATTTATGCCAACTTTATCGCTGGAAATGGTGCATGGTATAACTAGACATCTCTTTCTATAATAATAATACAAGTAAAAGACTAAGATAGATTTAATTGATCTTTCAATCTTTAGTCTTTTATGAATATTCTATGGTGTTCAGTAAACTTTCAAATATTATTCTTTAGTTCTAAATGTTGCATACAACTCATTTCACTCGGGTTGCTAAATTTTTAATAAATTATTTAAAATATGCTTGATCACATTGACACATCTTTGACTCATATTTTCCTGTAAACATGGAAAAATAGTTGATGGCACAAGCATATGGTAGGGTTTGGTCTAAAAAAGCATACAAGAAGTTTGGTGTTGACTTTTCAAATGTTAGACTTATATTCTTGTTAAATAAGTATTGATAACACTAAAATAGTTAGGTAAACACTAGCTTGTCTCAGACATCTTACATCGACAAAGTGTTGTTAAGGTTTAAGATGCAAGACTCCAAAAAGGGTTTATTGTCTTTTAGATATGAAGTTCACTTGTCTAAGAAACAGTGTCCTAAGACACCTCAAGGAGTTGAGGACATGAGACAGATTTCTTATGCATCAGCTGTTAGGAGCCTGATGTACGTCATGTTGTGTACTAGGCCAGACATATGTTTTGAAGTTGGAATGGTCAGTAGGTATCAATCTAATGCACCACATGAACACTGGACAACGGTTAAAACGATCCTTAAGTATCTTCTGAGAACATGGAACTATATGTTTGTGTATGGGGCTAAGGATTTGATCCTTACATGATGATACTAATTTCGACTTTCAAACTAATAAAGATTCTCGTAAATCTACATTAGGGTCAGTATTTACTCTTAACGGAGGAGCTGTAGTATGGCGAAGTGTCAAGTAGGGATGCATCGATTCCACCATGAAGGTCGAATATGTAGTAGCTTGTGAAGCGACTAAAGAGGTCGTTTGGTTACGAAAATTCATGTTAAATTTGAAAGTTGTTCCAAATATGAGTTTGCCTATCACGTCAGATTGTGATACTTGGTGGTGCCGTGGCAAATTCAAGCGAACCCCGAAGTCATAAGAGGGGTAAGCATATTGAGCGAAAATATCATCTCATCCGGGAGATCGTGCATCGAGTAGACGTGATCGTCACGAAGATTGCCTCAGAGCACAACATTGTTGATCCTTTTACAAAATCTCTCACGGTTAAAGTATTTGAGAGTCACTTAGAAGGTATAGGTTTACATGTCTTCCCCAACTAGGGCAAGTGGAAGTATATTGTACACATGGTTTAAAGGCTCTAGTTTATTGTATTTTACATTATTGTAATGTTTAAATTATGTACTCCACAAGTTTTAGGTCAAGTGGGAGATTGTTGGGATATGTGCCCTAAAACTTATATAATTTTGATCAAATAAATAAAGAGTTATTTGTTTTGATAAAACTACATTCTCGCTTTATAAATCCAATAAACTAAGCTGCAAGGTTATAATATATCTTGAACATCAGTGTGTAGTAGACACTATTTGGATTGTGTTCAAGAGAATAACCTAAATGGTCTATGGTATAAGAATAAGGTTGGAAACGTTATTCTGGTAACACCATGAATGTGGCCCACTTTGTAGTTAGTACAAATGAGGTAATCCAACTCATTCATGTTGATGACATGCGAGTGGGGGCATCCTGTATGAAGAGTTCATACAAGACCGGACTGCAAATTATTAGTCTGACCAGTATAACGCCGTTAATAGGATAAGACTGATAATTTATAGATGGTCACTAGTGACTCGACCTAAATCCTGAGTAAGTTAAGAACTCCTGCTTATAGGGGTTTGTCCTTGGACTAGTATGGGTGAGAGTGGCACATGGCAGACTCAATAAGCCTACCTTCTCGGGTTAGAATCTCGTGAGGTAGGTGGGGACTTAACTATACAAGATGGAATTCACTCATTCCTACACTAAGGAATTAGAATAGGTTGTTCCCTTAAGAACTGAGTCCAGGTCTTGAACAACGAGGCACCGCTCTCTAAACTAGCTTAAGAGGGTATGAGTTTATGGTAGGACCATAGACTTGTTGTTCATTAGAGGATCAGTGGTGCTTAAGGAACAAATAGATAATCACAGGGGTAAAACGGTAATTTGACCCTATTGCGATTACGAACAACTTGTGAAGGGTCGACTCATGGGTAATGATTATATCAATGGACACAATATAATCTACAATGAGGAGAGTGCAACTACAAGTCTATAGTGGAGTGACTTGTAGTTAATGAATATTGATTAACTTGATCAAAGATTTTGATCAGTTAATCTCACATCATTGGAGTTCATGAACTGTAGGTCTATTAGGTCCCTCCGTTGGCTCAACATGGTAATAATGATGATATAAAGTTAAGAATGAGATTGAAGTGTTCAATTTCATATATGAGGTATTATATCAATTGTATGTGATATAATTGATAGAATATATGGTTTTAATGTGAATTAGATTCACAAATTAACTATATACTAATGAGAGAATGAAGGAGGGATAAGATGGTAATTTACATCCTATTTCTCTATAAATAGTTGCATGAGATGTAACTTTGTTAAGGCTTTTCAAAAACCCCTAGAATTCTCTCAAATTATGTAGGGAAAGAGTTCCAAACATAATTCCAAAAGATCTCTTCACCTCATCCTAAAGGAACCCACCTTCCTCTCTCACCTCGAGAACAACGAAGATGATCTAGTGGTGGATCTTCACAAGGTTCGGGTTGTTGCTGAGATCGTGATCATTGGAGGAGGAATTCGCGAAGAAAGTAATCTTCAAAGGTATATTACTTGTTGTCATATGTTATATTACATGCTTAATCTTAGAGATTTAGTTCTTGTATTTAGATCTATGTAGCAAAATCTTGAACACGCGATTCACAATCGCTTCCGCTGCGGGATTCGATCCCTTCAGAACCTATCAAGCTCCTACTTGAGGGAACAAACATCCATCTCCGAATTACCACAGAAATAGGTACCAAACTATCAAGCCCCTACTTGTGGGAACAAACGTCCAAACTCACACTAGCACGCTCAGAATCCTCATCACAAGCTTACATCGATTCTCATTGGATAAAATCACATCCAAGCACGAAGGAATAACAAACAATCCAGACTCCGACCTAACATTCTCGGTATTTCAGCACAGATAAACATCAAATATGATCAAGTAAACTTAAACCCAAGCACAATAGTGAACATCACATCCTAACATGCTACTATAAGTTCAAAACCGACTAATTCTACGATCTTCACAGTTCGCTACCAAGTTCCAAATCATTCCATTTCTAATCAGTTAATTACATCCAATGGTGCCCATAAGCCCTACACTTAGGGGTAGTATAGTCCCAAATGACCACTTACTTCGGGTCGGGGTTCCACCAACTCACCCTCCATTTCTAACCAGTGACAACCCTCGCGACGAACAAATGTCAGGGGAACTAAACCTCATCTGACTCTTCGGGCGTGTAATTATTTGAGCTCGATGATTCACCAAGCCTTTCTAAACCCCAAACGTCAATGTCATTCTAAAACCTTGGGCACTTGCCGAACTAAGGTTTACTCGTGACTCACAAACTCCAAATACAAACTTCGAGGTGGAACCCGAGCATAGTACTACTTTTCCACTGCATCCATCTCAGACCCACGATGTTCGTCCTCAGCTCATTACGATCAAAGACTTTAAATCTCATCCTTAACTTAAAGCCTTAAGCCCCTATCTCCATAACCACTACTTCCTTAGTCCATTCATAATCTATACAACACTAGCACAAACTCAATATAAACCGTAAGCATCAAAACACCATTTCAGCGCATTAAATCAACTTCCACGAATTACCATAATCAAAGAAGCAACTGATAACTTTAGGTGCTTAATCCAATTGACTACTTACTTGGATAACGAAGGTCCGAAAATCCGATCTTGAGTTTCACGTGCTTCTTAAATACGTTTCAAGCCCCTAATAGACAACAACGAGCCTAAAAGTCAATTTTCAATACCCAAACCAATTTAATTCACTTGAAAGCAACAACTAACACATGAAGGCTTTAAACGGGATCGAGAAAACGAAGGCGGACAACTGTACCTATCAAACGGCAAAGAAGATCGGCGATCAGATTCGACGAAGCGGTAGTGGCGGCGGCGCTTTTCGACGAGTAGCAACGCGTGGAGCAAAAATTTGGAATGCGCGTGGCATGATCTATTCAAAACCAAACTCCAAATAATGAGAACCAACCGAAAACTTAGTGAACCACTTGAACCAAATCTAAAACGATTTAGAGAAAAACTCACTGGCAATGAGCTACGGCGACCGGTTCCATGAGGGGATTGGATGGAGAGGAGCGGTGATGGGAGGAGAAAGAGGAATCGGAAGACATCCGACGAGAGGACACCGAAATCGCTAGAAATACGAAGAAATCTGAGGTTGCTCGTCGACTTCACGAAAAAGAGGGTTGTGTGCTGCTGGAATCGAACCGAGGGAAGAAATGGATTGCTGCTAACAGAATGCTAGTCGGAGAGGAGGTCGAAGGCGTTGGCTGGACGGAGGACAACATGCGAGGGACGCCGGCATACCGTCGTCGGGCGACAAGAAGAAGAAACGGCGATGGGTTGTTGGTTGCGATAAAAGGAAGAAGAAGAGGCGTCGAGGGTCTGCTGACGAAAATCTTTTCCTTTCTTTTTTATTTAATTACTTTCCCTTATTTAATTTAACCTTATTTCCAAACTCACCAAACAAGCCCAAATTTAAATCCTGAAAATTTTTAGAAAAACACTTGAAAATTACTTGGCGTCACAATTAAACTCTAAACCATATTTTAAAAGTCACACAACATATTTGATCGATACCTTAACTACCTAACACTCTCTCTTAGTCTAAAACTCACACCATAAATTGTTAAATGAAGAAAAAAATTCGAGTAAAAAATCTATAACATAAATAAATATTTTAGGTCAATATGAACATACCTAGCTCAATACTTAAATACATTTCAATTTCTGAAAAAGGGTATAAGTTGAATTCCTCACCCTGTAATCAATTGTGATGTGATGTTATATTCTCAAAATTATTGTTTATTATTTATGTTTGGAAATATTTTTGTTCTACGTGTAACACTACACGTAGCCTAGCTAAATAAGTGGGAAAGAAATGTTATAAGAAGGAAACAAATGAGAAAACTCATAAGGAAAGAAGAATATCAGAAATAGAATCCCACTGGCCATTCCTTTGCATGGACACTTGGGCCTAACTATCGTGCGCCATCTGCTTTGTTTATAGGGATTTTTACGTAAATACCAAATTTATATGTGTTTCATTTTTCAAAAAACAAAACATGCCCAATTATCTGTTCAACCCTTTATTAATATACCAAAAAACAACCTATTGAAATTTAATTATCTATTCAAATCATCTGACTGCATCATTTTGTAGTTGGAGATGATCTTGTTGGGTTTTTGCCAATATATTGAAGTGAAACTGTCAATTTGAAAAGTGCAAGAAAGTGATGGGCTTCTGACAGTATAAAAGAGTCTATGGCTTTAGTTTCAAAGCATCCAAGTTAGAAACACTTGAAGTTTAGTGTACTGGCTCTAGTTAAATTCCCTCTTTATATTATCTGGTTTGAGAGTGGGAAGAAGGGTGTGAGTGGTATAAAGTTTTGGGAGAGTGTTTTTGTAATTGGGGTCGGGGATAAAATTTTATGTGATTGTAACAATTTTTCACATAGTGAAAATTTCTTTCAATTCGTGGTTTTTTTCTCCGGGTTTGGAGTTTTTCCACGTAAATTCTTGTGTCTCTTATTTTGTTGTTTCTTTTAATTTCTCAGTTATTTCTCTTTATTCCTAACAGTGGGAGGTTTTTTCCCAACAAGTGGTATCAGAGCTTTAGGTTTGTAGTTTCTTGAGTTTCTGAGTATGCTCTATGGTTGCAGAATTGTCTGAGCTTCCACATCAGAAAAAATTTCTTGAAACGGGCTATAGATGTTCACTATTTGCAGATTCGCTTAGGAGTGAAGCAGATATGTCAAGATTTATAAGTCCAATAAAGATTGATGTGGAGAAATTTGACGGAAAGATTAACTTTGGCTCGTAGAAAGTGCAAGTCAAAGATGTGTTGATACAATCTGGGTTACACAAGGATTTGAAGGGTAAATCGAGCTATAGTGTTCCTGAAAGGTTAAGTGGTTATGGTGGTCCAACGGAGTCCAGTGGTGGTTCCAGCAAAGGTTATAAGAAGTACAACATGACAGTCTGAAATTGGAAGAAGAAGAAGAAGAAAAACTTCGTGCAAAAGAAAGGATGTTGGGAATGCAGACGGTCTGGACACATGAAAAGGAATTGTCCTAACAGAGCAAGTTCGTCAAAAGGCTCTGGGTGGGATGCTAACGCAGTCTCTCTCGTAAGGGGAGATTGTGACTTCTTCTGAAGAAAGAAAGAATTCATCCTTATGGGATGTCCGCTTTGCCATGATAGAGGATGTGATGTAAAAGGTGTTGGGATGTTTGTCCTAATCTCGTACTGTTTGTAAATATACATTTGAATTTAATAAAGAGTTATTGATTTCATCATTTTGTGTCTCGCATTTTATACAAACTTTATCCAATAAACTAAGCTCCAGGGTCATTGAATACATGAGAGAACTAGAACTTGAACGGTGTGTAGTGGACACAAAGGGAGGATCACGTTCGAGTTAATGACCCAAACGGTCTACAGTATATGGATGGGGTTGGAGACCTAATCCTGGATACACTGTTAATGAGGCCCGCTTTGTATTAAGATACAAACGAGTGATCTAAACTGCGTTCATGTAGTTGACATGCGAGTGGGGCATCTGCACAATGAGATTATACAAGACCGGACCATGAATTATTAGACCTACTGATATAACAACGTTGACAATAAGGACTAATAACTTCGTAGATGACCATTAGTGACTCGACCTAAATCCTGAGCGTGTTACGGACTCTCGCATGCGGAGTCTATCCTTTGACTAATACAGTGAGTGGTGGTCGCGATTACTCGCCCAATATGCTTATCTTCTCGAGTGTGACAGGACCAAGTAGGAGGCTGGGAACTTAACTACGCGAGATGGAATTCACTCGTTCCCGCCTCATAGGGAAACTAGAGGGTTGTTCCCTTAAGTCTTGTCTCCAAGGCTTGGACAACGGCGCCCACCCTCTCTTTGGTCCGAGATGGTTGTTTTGTATGGTTGGACCATCACAACGTTGTTGTTCATTAGAGGAGCAGTGGGGACTTAAGGACCAAGAAGTAGACACAAGGGTAAAACGGTAATTTAACCTAGCAGTGTCTACGAACAACCTGTGAAGGGTCGACTCATGGGCATTGATTATATCAGTGGACACGTAATATTCTACACTCACGGAAGTGCAACTACGGGCTTTAGTGGAGTGTTACCGTAGCTAATGAAGGTTGATTAACCGGGTCAAAGAGTTTGATAGGTTAATCTCGGATCATTGGAGCTCGTCACTGTAGGTCCATTAGGTCACTTGGTTGGCTCAAACTGGGTAAAAAGAAGGGTTAATATTTTGGTGTGAATTGAAGTGTTCAAGTTCACTAAAAGAGCATTTATGTCATTTATATGAGATATGAATGATATAATACATAGTTTAATGTGAATGAGATTCAGAATAAACTATAGGTTAGCCTAATTGTTGAATTATGGCTAATTAGGAGAAATTAGATTGAGAGACATTAAATTGAACGTGATTCAATTTAATAAATCAACAATATTACAAATGTGATTTGTAAAATGAGATATGAGATATCTTATAATATATGGTTATGCAAATATGATTTGCATAACCTACAGTTGTGGTAAAATGGTAAATAGGTGGAGATTTCAACTCAACTTATCTCCATTATTTAAACTCTTCTTGCAAGAAGGGTTGGGACTGACTTCCTCATTTTTGGAATTCTCACTAAAAGAAGGATTCTCTCTTCTCTCAAAACTCTCTCATCTTCTCCTCCCAAAAACCAAACAGGATCCCACAATCCTCTTTCTTCCAAAAGAAGAACAACCGAAAAATCGAGTGGTTGTGTTCTGTCGGTGATCGTGAGAAAGGTTCGAGATCGTTGAGATCGAGGAAGCACGAAGAGTTCGTGAACGGAAAGAAAATCTTGAAGAACGTCTTCAACAAGTAAGTAACTAAGTTCTTGCTTTATTTCATTCCTTAGTATGCATGTTTAACCTAGTTCTAAGTGTTAGACTGTTTTAACGAATGATAATTGCACAACTTCTCCACGACGATTCGATCATCTTCAGCTGCATGAGAGTTTCATTCCATTCAATTGGTATCAGAGCCACTCATTGGTTCGATGTTGTGCATTGTTTTTCGTTGAAATTAGGTGGGTATTGCGTTAATTTATGAGATAAATTGTGGTTTGCATGATGGATGTTTTTGGTTTTGGCACTTTAAGTTTAGATTTACAATTTTACGTTGATATGATCAATGTAAGGGCCTGTTGTTTTGGGCATTTTGTAGTAAATCGAGTCTATAAGTCCGAGTCGTTCGTGGCAAGGTTGCTGTGAAGAAATCGGAGCGGAAACGGGCGAGAATCGACGAAAAACAGCAAGAGGAGCTTGTTGTGTTACGCCGGCGACATTGAGGCGTTGTTCATCGGCGTCTCAACGCTGCACAAGCGGACGGAGGCCTAGCTGAAGAGCAGCATTGCAACACCGAGGCGTGGAGCACGCGAAGCGTGACGCTGGACGCTGTAGCGTTGCAACGCTACATGCGTAGTGGGCGAGTGCAGCAAGCGGTTCGCGAGAAGTGGGCGGTTGAATTTCGTTTTTTTCAATGTGGGGGCTTTTATTTTTAAGTTTTATTTAATTTACAAAATGTAAAATGTATTTTTCATTTGTTTTTTAATTTATTTTGTTAAATAATATTAATATAATTGTTATATTAATGTTATTTAATTAAATAATTGCCCCTTAGTGCCAAAACCGATCTATTTTTGCTATTTAATTATTTTATGCATGAGATGTATGATTTAATTAAATTCTATGTGCATAATGTATGTCATATAGATTTAAAATCCCACCTTAGTTTAAACATTTCATGCATCATTGATATTATAAGAGTTATAATATATAGTTTGCATGATAAGTTATATTATAAGAGTTATGATATAATTAAATGCATGTTTTAATTTAATTAATATAAGTGTTATATTTTTTAGATTAAAGTATGCTCATGCATTTATATTCATGTGATAAATTATTTTGTTATAGTATATAGTTATTCATGTGGTGAATGATTAAGCACTATAACATAGAAATGCATGCAACCTAAGTTAATTATTACTTTTAATGTGTTTAGAACTTGAATAATCAGACTTAGGTTTTCTAGTTCTAATAAGAGTAGAATTAGGAAATCAAAATATAATGTTTGAATGGTGATTGATTAGTAACTCTGTCTATGTAAGGTTTTGTCTAAGGCTGGGGTATTTATGTTGACGCTTGCGCAACACCCCTACCTAGAAACCGACCTGGAAGTGAATTCAGTCTGGAGATTCTTAGATTATATTTATCGTGAGTGTCGTTAATTAAAAGTTGGTTAATATACTCACATAGACCTAACTAATAATGTGATTATAAACTTAGGCTAAATACCATATGAGAGTTATATTGGTAGACTTAGGTAAATTTTAGCCTGTTTACCTAGGTCAATCCCGATAATTATAAAGTGTTGAGTGGGAGGAAATATAGTGTATGAGATACATTTAATTTCCGACCACAAATCTCCGTTAAGTCCGCACCGTGAGATCCATACTCGGCCTCGTGGCGCAAAATGGGAGTGTCCCCCTTCGGATGGTATTTGTATGGGTCAATATCAACGTGGATGGAGAGAATACTTATAGTGAGTGGGAGCGGGACCTGTGAAAACGGGACCCACGGTCTTTTCTTTCGATTCACACCGTGAGACCCCTATGATCCGTCTGCTAGTTTGGCCTGGACCAGACAATCCCTTCGGAGGGCCTTGATCATGGGAGTCGAAACACCGTGAATTCCCGAAAGAGATACAGTTTTCTTGTTGGTTTTCCTTCGTGGTTCACCCTTCGGTAGCTATTATTTGGACGGATACTTGGGAACTTAAAGATTGAGGGTGACACTCATAGAATTCACATCTGGAGTATATCAATATATCATCGATGAACACAATCACGAACGTATCAAGAAACTCCTTGAACAAACGGTTCATCAAGTCCATGAAGGCGGCAGGAGCATTGGGTCGGACCAAGCGGCATCACCGTGAACTCGTAATGCCCATAACGTGATCGAATGTTGTTTTAGGGATATCCCCTTCACTGATCCTCAACTGATGGTAGCCTGATCTCAGATCGATCTTAGAGAACACTGTCGCTCCTTGCAACTGATCGAACAAATCATCTATTCTGGGGAGAGGGTATTTATTCTTGATCGTAACTTTATTCAACTCCCTGTAATCTATACATAGGCGCATGGATCCGTCTTTCTTTTTCACGAACAATACAGTGCTCCCGGGGAAACGCGGCAGGCGTATAAACCCTTTGTCTAGCAAGTCTTGTAATCGTATTTTTAGTTCTTTCAACTCTGCCACGGCGCCGTTCATGCGGGGCCTTGGATATCGGGGTCGCCCCCAATTCCAACCGATGTTAAAATCTACCTCCCGATCGGAGGTATTCCGGGAGGTCCTGGGGGAAACGCGTCAGTAAACTCATTCACTACTGCGTAATCGACGTCACCGAGATTTCTGTGCACCTTGCATCTAGTATGCAAGCTAAGACGCCCAAGCTCCCGATGCAATAACTGGCCTTAAGGGCGTGAATTACCTTAGGCCTACTTCACCGCTATCGTGCCTCTCAACTCAGTAGCCGGGTTGGTTAGGAGGAGTGAACACTACCTCCTTCCCCGAAACAATCAATACAAGCATGGTTCTGCGCTAACCATCCATGCCCAAAATTATATCAAAGTCAAACATGTCTAAGACCACTAGATTCATCTTTGCTAACTCATGGTGCGATGGTCACACTACCATCCTTGACTTTCATATTGGCTAGCAAATTTATTCCCGCAGGAGTGGAGCAGCATGGGGCACATCAGAATCGTTTCTAGTTCTAACTCACTTGACTTACAAAGGATGCGAAATAAAAGAGTGCGAGAACAGTAATCAAACAATACAAAGGCAAGGTGCCCAAGTAATGGAAGTGTACCAGAAACCATCGAAGTCCGAGCCATAGATGTCTCTACCTGGTGCTTGCATAGGCTCTCCCTCGATGTATGGCGGCTTCACAAAGCAGCCCACCATTCATAACTGTGGTGGGGCTAGTTTGGCTTGACTCGGCAAATATTAGCTCTGTGCCCTTCCTTTCCACACTTGAAACACGCTCGGACCGGGCCAAACACTTACCCCAGTCTTTCGCTACCACATTCTTTGCATGTGGCCTATCTCCATTGCTATTTCCGATCTCACGACTTGTGGTTTTGGCGGAACTCGTGCATTTAAAATGCCCTCGTCTATGCGGCGACGCTGGGCGCTGTGAGTCGAATTGGGTGGTCCCACTTCCTCTTGTGATTTCTTGTGAGGTTGCCGGGTTAACTACTACTGCTGTGTAGTCTGTGCTCGCACTCCAATCGCCCGCTTACTCTCACCTGCGAGGCGTAATCGAGAGGTGCTAATGCTTGAATAAAGCCTCGAACATTCTCATCCGGCCCCATAATGAAGCGCTCGGTCTTCTTTGCCTCAGATCCACCGGCTCGGGGCAAAACGGACAAACGGGTAAATTCCTCTCATACACCTCCACCGCCCTCCTGCTCGCACACGCATTTGTAAGAATTACGCCGCTTCGTAACGAGCCTGCAGCAGATAAAATTTCCGCTGAATGCTTCTTTAAACAGATTCCAGGTAATCGTTTCCCCGCTGGCGACTATGGTTCCCTGGGCGGACTCCCACCATAAATATGCGTCATCTCTCAGCATGAAGGTAGCACAGACACCCTCTCGGTCCTCGGGCGGTTCATCATCGAAGATGGTCTCAATGGAGGGCGACCACAACTCAACCACGGTGGGGTCACTGGAAGACCCATTGAACGACCTAGGATCATACTTCCCGAAGTCTTCAGTAACGAGACTCGAGTTGCATCGTTTCGTCCCTGGTTTGCTTGGGCGGTGGGTGGCTCTCAGAGCTCGCTCGCACGGGCTCTGCATAGCCTCCACCATCATAGTCATAACATTGGCGTTCCCTGAGTCCGCCATGGGGGCAAGCTGCAGTACATTCTCCCGACGGTCGGTGATCACGGGGAGGTCTCGAGCGGGTGGAGTAACCTCTTCCCGATCCAGTGGTAATTCGGTTGGGCGCCAACGTTTTCCCTTGCCCTCGGCCCCTACCACGTCCCCTACCTCTCCCTCGGCCTCTAGGTGGCATTATGTCAAAACTACAATATAGAGAGTTTCTAACTTTCGGTTTCCTTTACTTTCAAATCATAAGATAGGATCACCCCCTGGGGCTTTTAAGGTTATGTATATGCATAAAAGCAGTGTCATATCATAATCATTTACTTTCTTAATAAAATATCGAACGCGTGCACTGCGGTGGTGGAAAGCGTTGTTAAACCATGGGAACTACTCTGTGCTTACTCTGCGTAAGCAAGTCTGAGTAACCCTTAAACCTAGGGCTCGATACCAAATCGTAACGCCCTACTTTTCTATGACAAATTCCTAGGGACATTACTACACATGCATGCATTTATAGGCCGAGAAATAAAAGAACTTAAAAGGAATTTCCATTTAACGCAAATAGTTCCAGGATCCCAAAAGAAAAACAAAACATTAAAAGTAGTTAAAACATCAAACCAGCTTGGCCTATCAAAACTGTAAGTAAGTTTAACTTCAATTAAAAACGTAGAGACAACAATAATTCAAAATAAGAATATGCGGAAATCATGCTGGTTCCCATGGTCTTAGTAACGCTCCCCGTCACACGCCCGCACGCCCTTCCCTTTACGAAAAACATTTTTAAAAGAAAGGGTGAGTATTGCAAAACAATACCAGTGAAGTAACCTCGCTAATGAGGTTTGGGATATGCATACACATACAATCATGATCTCTAAACTCATTCGTAACATACATAGATGGGACCTAAAACTTTCTAGAGTTGCTGTGTCTTTAATCCATGGCTGCATATTTAATTGTCAGGCCTTTAATCCATGACTGCTTATTCAGTTGCCAGGTCTTTAATCCATGGCTGCTCATTCAATTGTCAGGTCTTTAATCCATGACTGTTTATTTAATTGCCATGTCTTTAATCCATGGTCATTCATTTAATTGTGAGGCCGAGTGGTCATCCTGAGTCATTTCATTTCGAGTCCTCTCAGACTCACATTACTTTGACCCATAGGTCTCTATTGCATGTTTGACCATGCACATAGCGATCTCGGGATAACCAATGTCCACACTATTCGCTAATTCATTTCGTGGCATACAAAACATGCATAAGGTCCCATCGGTCACATAATAATAGAGTACATATCACAAACATCATCATCGAGTATATCACCATACTTTTTCTCATGGCGATCTCGAAGATCATACTTTTGTAAGAAACATGAAACTTTCTCATACAAACCTCTTGTCCTATTCTCACATGAAATAATGGAATCCTTATACATAACATACGAGAATACTTTCACATAAAATAATGGTTCATTTTCATATGATACATCGAAGTATTTGAACATAAAATATCACGTATTATCACAATAATATCTGTGTATTTTCATATGAAAAATCTAAACTATTTCGCATAAAATCATGAAAATCATTTTCATTTACTCCCATTAAAATTCGGCACAAGGTCCCTTACCTCGAGCTTGATTTTACTCCAAAACCTAATCGAACTCCCCTGTCTATCCACCCTTTAGTGAAACTCGATTCACACATAATTTCCGATATCAAACTCCAAATATTCACTAAAACCCTAATCATGCGATACTCTACATACTGCATTAAGATGTCGTGTCCCGCTTACCTCGAGCTCAAAGCTAACACCTACTAACTCTTAGTCCATTTTGACGATCAATCCCGCTCCAAGTTTGCTTCCTACAAAGGTATTCGAACCCGTAACCTAAGTTCTCAACCAAAACGCTTAAATAATCGGACGGTACACAAATAATCCTTCAACAAAAGCGGAACTCAACACGAAACTCTCACGGTTGTAAATTCGGTGTCGATCGAGGCCGGATTCAGTTCATCGTGCTTTCGACCGGACGAGCCTCTCAGAAAGGGCGCGGCTGCGCGTCGTCGGAGCTCACGGATGGGCGTGCGTGGAATCCGGCGAACCTCGCTGCTACGGACGGTACCGAGCTTCACGAATCCTTCGGCTTGCTGCGGTGCACCAACGATCGAAACGGATCTGCGGCAAAGAGCGTTTTGATCGGCGGTGGGGCCTCCTTTGAATGGACGCGCGTGGCCGCGGCGCGCATGTGGTCGCGGGTCGCGTCGCTCGTGTTTTCCTTTCGCGCGGCGTGAGCGCACCACGAGGGAGGACCTACTGGACGGAAATCACGAGCTATCGCCGGCGACGGATCTTCGCCGCTCCTCGGTGTCGCGGCGTGAGCGACTTGCGGCGGCGAGACCGGCGGCCACGCGCGCGGCGTCCGAGGGGTGAAGCCACCGCAACGGCTTGCAAGACGGTTGAGACGCGTTTGCGGCCGACTTGACGAGATGCAGATGGAGGCGGCGTGCACGGCTGATCGGACGGCGACGGCAGCAGTTGGATTTAGGGTTCTCGGCTAGGCATGTACACGAAGGAGAAGGAGAAGAGTGAGGTGAATGGTTTTAGGGTTAGGGTTTTTGATACAATGAGGAAGAGGAGATGATCATGCTCTAGGGCTTTTTCCTTATGGTTAAATACCAAAGAGGCTAGGGTTAGGGTTAGGTTAAATTTTACACCTCTCACTTAAACAATAATCCCCTAAAACGCCCTTTAGATTGCCCTTTTTCCTTTAATTTCATAATTGATCTCATCTTAAGGAACAATTTACCTAAGTTAACAAAATTACGATCTCCCTCTCGCCAAGTTTGATTAAAACACGACTCCAACTAAATACAGCGGCTAATAAAGTGTTAAACAAGATAACTAATAGTACCTGAGATGGCGGTCGTCACAATCTTCCCTCCTTAAGAACTTTCGTCCTCGAAAGTTCCTATTCTTGGAATAGTTCGGGATATTTAGCGCGCATTTCCTCTTCTCGCTCCTGGTAGCTTCCCGTGCGGTGGTTACGCCATAACACTTTAACTAAGCTGATCTCACGGTTACGGAGGGTCTTTCGATCTCTTGCAATAATTCGTACTGGTCGTTCGCCATAACTCAGATCTTCTGTCAACTGCAATGGTTCGAAGTCTATGACATGAGTCGGATCTGGAACATACTTTCTCAGTATGGAGACATGGAACACGTTATGAGCGGCAATGAAAGAGAAGGCGGCGGTGCTAATCAGAGGCCTTCGCACCAATCCTCTCTAAAATCTCAAATGGCCCGATGAAACGCGGACTCAACTTCCCTTTCACCGGGCGAACCTTAGGATCCCCTTCATTGGAGCCACCTTAAGAAACACGTGGTCCCCAACCTCGAATTCTAGGTCCTTCGTCTCGTGTCGAGATAATTCTTTTGTCCGACTTGGGCGATCCGCATTCGTGCCTCTCGATCTTTTGCATTGCCTCATTAGTGACTGTACCACCTCGACCAACAGCTGGCGTTCACCAACCTCCTCCCGCAAAAGCGGAGTTTCGCAACGTCTTCCATAGAGAGCTTCAAATGGAGCCATTCCGATGGTCGATCGTAATCGTTATTGTAAGAGACTCCATTAGATGCAAATGAGTGTCCCAACTACACGGGAAATCTAAAGTGCAAGCTCGCAACATATCTTCCAATATCCGGTTTAAAGCGCTCGTCGCCCATCCGTGCGTGGATGAAAAGTTGTCATGAAGTTCAAGCTGCAACCCAACGCTCTCTGTAAACTCCTCCTCGAAGTTGGAGGTGAAACGTGGATCCACATGCGAAATAATCTTGATCGGGATTCCATGCAAACGGACTATCTCTTCGAGTAAAGCGCGCCCACTTATCTCAGTAGAATAGGTGGGTTTCCACGGTATGAAATGTCTTGACTTTGTTAACTCCGCCCACTATGACCCAAATCAACGTGTGTAAACCTCGTAAAGTTCTAGGCGGTCCAACTATGAAATCCATTGAGATCTCCTCCCATTTCCACCGAGGTACATGTAAAGGTTGCAAAGAAACCCGCGGGTCTCCGTCTCAGTGCCTTCACTGCCGACAAGTCAAACACTTGGCGACAAACTCTCGCTATGTCGCGCTTCATGTTACACCACCAAAATGATCTTTTGGATCTCGGTACATCTTGGTACTCGCCGGGATGCATAGAAAATGGTGAGTTATGGGAAGCCGTTCAAGATCTCGGTCCTCGACTTGTGTCGTCGTCGCACACACAATCGCCCCCCGAAATAGCAATCCTCCATGCGTGGATAGGGAAAACTCTGTCAACTCACCGTAGTTACTGCAGTAAGTTTTTCCACTAATCGAGGTCCACTGCTGAGCCTCTATGATACGTTGCCTCAAGGTCGGTTGTACTTATTAATCGGGCTAATCGAGCCGTGGTCTTTCCTACTAGTATCGCAATTTCAGCTCGAGCAAACTCGCCTGTAACTCTCGCTCATCTGTAACTCGCGCAGCAGAAAGTATGCATCAAGCTCTCTGCGAGGGCATCGGCCACTACATTAGCCTTACCGGGATGGTGCGTATGTCAATATCATAATCTTTCACTAATTCCAACCATCTCTGCACGCCTCATGTTCAATTCTTCGGGTGAGCACAGATACTTGACTTTTATGATCTGTAAAAATCGAATTTTCTCGCCATACAGTAGTGTCTCGGATCTTTAATGCAAATACTATCGCTGCTAGTTCCGGATCATGAGTTGGATAGTTCCTCTCGTGCGTCTTCAATTGTCGGGATGCATAAGCTATTACTTTACCGTCTTTGCATCGCAAGACACGCCCAACCCTTTCTTGGAAGCATCATCAGAAACCACAAAGCTCCTCGTTCCTCGGGAGGCTGTAAGAATCGGGGCCGACACTAATCTGTGCTTGAGTTCCTGGAAACTCGCTTCACAAGCATCATCCCAAACAAAAGAGTTTCCTTTACGCGTCGGTGAGTCATAGGCATGGCTATCTTGGCAAAATCCTTGCACGAAACGTCTATAGTATCCTGCAAGACCCAGAAAACTACGTACTGCTGAAGCGGTGGTGGACGAGGCCACCGTGTGACGGCCTCCACTTTCATTTGGATCAACAAAGACTCGACTTTTCGGACACAACATGCCCTAGGAAAGATACTGCTCGAGCCAAAATTCACACTTGGAGAATTTTGCATACAACTTATTCTCCTCGGTGTGAGTAAGACTTTCCTCAGGTGCATCTCGTGCTCTTCATCACATCTGGAGTATATCAATATATCATCGATGAACACAATCACGAACGTATCAAGAAACTCCTTGAACAAACGGTTCATCAAGTCCATGAAGGCGGCAGGAGCATTGGTCAGACCAAACGGCATCACTGTGAACTCGTAATGCCCATAACGTGATCTGAATGCTGTTTTAGGGATATCCCCTTCACTGATCCTCAACTGATGGTAGCTCGATCTCAGATCGATCTTAGAGAACATCGTCGCTCCTTGCAAATCGATCGAACAAATCATCTATTCTCGGGAGAGGGTATTTATTCTTGATCGTAACTTTATTCAACTCCTCGTAATCTATACATAGGCGCATGGATCCGCTTTTCTTTTCACGAACAATACAGTGCTCCCTGTGGTGAAACGCAGGCGTATAAACCCTTTGTCTAGCAAGTCTTGTAATCTGTACTTTTAGTTCTTTTCAACTCTGCCGCGCTTATTCTCATGCGGGGCCTTGGATATCGGGTCGTCCCCAATTCCAATCTGATGTTAAAATCTACCTCCTCGATCGAGGTATTCCGGAGGTCCTCGGGGAAAACGTCAGTAAACTCATTCACCATCTGATGCGACGTCATCGAGATTTCTCGTGCACCTTGCATCTAGTATGCAAGCTAAGACGCCCAAGCTCCCCGATGCAATAACTTCGGCCTTAAGGCGTGAATTACCTTAGGCCTACTTCTCGCTATCGTGCCTCTGAACTCAGAGCTTGAGTTGGTTGGGAGGAGTGAACACTACCTCCTTCCCTGAAACAATCAATACAAGCATGGTTCTGCGCTAACCAGTCCATGCCCAAAATTATATCAAAGTCAAACATGTCTAAGACCACTAGATTCACTTTGCTAACTCATGGTCTCTGCGATGGTCACACTACCATCCTTGACTTTCATATTGGCTAGCAAATTTATTCCCGCAGAGAGTGGAGACAGAGCGGGGCATCATCAGAATCGTTCTAGTTCTAACTCAAACTTGACTTACAAAGGATGCGAGAAATAAAAGAGTGCGTAGAACGCAGAATCAAACAATACAAAGGCAAGGTGCCCAAGTAATGGAAGTGTACTGTAATTCATCGAGTCGAGAGCCATAGATGTCTCTACCGGTGCTTGCATAGGCTCTCCCTCGATGTATGGCGGGCACAAAGCAGCCCACCATTCATAACACGTGGTGGCTAGTCTTTGGCTTGACTCTGGCAAACTATTAGCTCTGTGCCCTTCCTTTCCACACTTGAAACACGCTCGGACCGGGCCAAACACTTACCCCAAAGTCTTTGCCACATTCTTTGCTTTGCGTGGCCTATCTCCGCATTGCTATTTCCGATCTCACGACTTGTGGTTTCCGGCGGAACTCGCACGAAAATGCCCTCAGTCTATGCGGCGACGCTGGGGCGCTGTGAGCTGGATTGGGCTGGTCCCACTTCCTCTTGTGATTTCGCTGTGGGCTGCCCGGTTAACTACTACTACTGCTGTGCAGTCTGTGCCTGCACCCAAATCAGTTCCGCTACTCTCACTGCGGAGGCGTAATCAGGAGGTGCTAATGCTTGAATAAAGCCTCGAACATTCTCATCCAGCCCCATAATGAAGCGCTCGGTCTTCTTTTGCCTCTCAGATCCACCACTCGGGGCAAAGCGGGACAAACAGGTAAATTCTCTCATACACCTCCACCGCCCTCCCTGCTCGCGCGCAATTGTAAGAATTACACGCCGCTTTCGTAACGAGTGCGGCAGCAGGATAAAATTTCCGCCAGAATGCTTCTTTAAACAGATTCCAGGTAATCGTTTCCCCGCTGGCGACTATGGTTCCCTGGGCGGACTCCCACCATAAATATGCGTCATCTCTCAGCATGAAGGTAGCACAGGACACCCTCTGGTCCTCAGGGCAGTTCATCAGTCTGAAGATGGTCTCAATGGAGGACAGCCACAACTCAGCCACAGTGGGGTCACTGGAAGACCCATTGAACGACCTAGGATCATACTTCCACGAAGTCTCTGTGTAACGAGACTCCAGAGTTGCATCGTTTCGCCCCCTGGTTTGCTGGGGCGGTGGGTGGCTATCAGAGCTCGCACTGGGCTCTGCATAGCCTCCACCATCATAGTCATAACATTGGCGTTCCTCAGTTCGCCACGGGGGCAGCTGCAGTACATTCTCCTGGACGGTCGGTGATCACGGGAGGTCTCGAAGCGGGTGGAGTAACCTCTTCCCGATCCAGTGGGTAATTCGGTTGGCGTCAACGTTTTCCCTTGCCCTCCGGCCCCTACCACGTCCCCTACCTCTCCTCGGCCTCTAGGTGGCATTATGTCAAAACTACAATATAGAGAGTTTCTAACTCAGTTTCCTTTACTTTCAAATCATAAGATAGGATCACCCCTTGGGGCTTTTAAGGTTATGTATATGCATAAAACAGTGTCATATCATAATCATTTACTTTCTTAATAAAATATCGTAACGCACACAGCGGTGGACTGGAAAGCGTTGTTAAACCATGGGAACTACTCGTGCTTACTCTGTAAGCAAGTCTGAGTAACCCTTAAACCTAGGGCTCGATACCAACTATAACGCCCTACTTTTCTATGACAAATTCCTAGGGACATTACTACACATGCATGCATTTATAGGCCGAGAAATAAAAGAACTTAAAAGGAATTTCCATTTAACGCAAATAGTTCCAGGGATCCCAAAAGAAAAACAAAAACATTAAAAGTAGTTAAAACATCAAACCAAATTTTTGGCCTATCAAAGCGTAAGTAAGTTTAACTTCAATTAAAAACGTAGAGACAACAATAATTCAAAATAAGAATATGCGGAAATCATGCTGGTTCCCATGGTCTTAGTAACGCTCCCCCCGTCACACGCCCTGCACGTCCTTCCCTTTACCTGAAAAACATTTTTAAAAGAAAGGGTGAGTATTGCAAAACAATACCAGTAAGTAACCTCGCCACTGAGGTTTGGGATATGCATACACATACAATCATGATCTCTAAACTCATTCGTAACATACATAGATGGGACCTAAAACTTTCTAGAGTTGCTGTGTCTTTAATCCATGGTCGCATATTTAATTGTCGTGCCTTTAATCCATGATCGCTTATTCGATTGCGAGTCTTTAATCCATGGTCGCTCATTCAATTGTCAGTCTTTAATCCATGATCATTTATTTAATTGCAGTCTTTAATCCATGGTCGTTCATTTAATTGTGAGGCCGATTGGTCATCCCGAGTCATTTCATTTGAGTCCCCTCATGGACCCCTCGTACTTTGACCCATAGGTCTCTATTGCATGTTTGACCATGCACATAGCGATCTCGGGATAACCAATGTCCACACTATTCGCTAATTCATTTCGTGGCATACAAAACATGCATAAGGTCCCATCGGTCACATAATAATAGAGTACATATCACAAAATCATCATCATTATATATCACCATACTTTTCTCATGGGCGATCTCAAGATCATACTTTTGTAAGAAACATGAAACTTTCTCATACAAACTACTGTCCTATTCTCACATGAAATAATGGAATCCTTATACATAACATACGAGAATACTTTCACATAAAATAATGGTTCATTTTCATATGATACATCGAAGTATTTGAACATAAAATATCACGTATTATCACAATAATATCTGTGTATTTTCATATGAAAAATCTAAACTATTTCGCATAAAATCATGAAAATCATTTTCATTTACTCCCATTAAAATTCGGCACAAGGTCCCTTACCTCGAGCTTCGATTTTACTCCAAAACCTAATCGAACTCCCTGTCTATCCACCCTTTAGTGAAACCTGATTCACACATAATTTCCGAAATCAAACTCCAAATATTCACTAAAACCCTAATCATGCGATACTCTACACATACTTGCATTAAGATGTCGTGGTCCCGCTTACCTCGAGCTCAAAGCTAACACCTACTAACTCTTAGTCCGTTTTGACGATCAATCCCGCTCCAAGTTTGCTTCCTACAAAAGGTATTCGAACCCGTAACCTAAGTTCTCAACCAAAACGCTTAAATAATCGACGGTACACAAATAATCCTTCAACAAAACGGAACTCAACACGAAACTCTCACCGGTTGTAAATTCAGTGTCGATCGAGGCCGGATTCCGTTACTGTGCTCGACCGGACGAGCCCTCAAAGGGACGGCTGCGCGGTGTCGGAGCTCACGGATGGACGTGCGTGGAATCCGCGAACTCGCGCTACGGACGGTACCGAGCTTTCACGTAATCCTTCGGCGGCTGCGGTCACCAACGATCGGAACGAGATCGCGGCGGCAAAGCGGTTTTGATCGGCGGTGGGGCCTCCTTTGAATGGACGCGCGTGACCGGCGGCGGGCTGCTTGTGGGTCGTCTGCTCGTGTTTTCCTTTCGCCGGCGTGAGCGCACCACGAGGAGGACCGGCTGGACGGAAATCACGAGCTATCGCCGGCGACGGATCTTCGCTCGCTCCTCGGTGTGCTGGCGTGAACGACTGCGGCGGCGAGACAAGCGCCACGCTGCGGCGTCCGAGGGGTGAGCCACCGCAGCGGCTTGCAAGACGGTTGGGAGACGTTTTGGCGGCGGACGGACGAGATGAGATGGAGGCGTGTGCGCACGACCGGACGACGGCGACGGCAGCAGTTGGATTTAGGGTTCTCGGCTAGGCATGTACACGAAGGAGAAGGAGAAGAGTGAGGTGAATGGTTTTAGGGTTAGGGTTTTTGATACAATGAGGAAGAGGAGATGATCATGCTCTAGGGCTTTTTCCTTATGGTTAAATACCAGAGAGGCTAGGGTTAGGGTTAGGTTAAATTTTACACCTCTCACTTAAACAATAATCCCCTAAAACGCCCTTTAGATTGCCCTTTTTCCTTTAATTTCATAATTGATCTCATCTTAAGGAACAATTTACCTAAGTTAACAAAATTACGATCTCCCTCTCGCCAAGTTTGATTAAAACACGACTCCAACTAAATACAGCGGCTAATAAAGTGTTAAACAAGATAACTAATAGTACCTGAGATGGCGGTCGTCACATGTGTAGTAATGTCCCTAAAAGTTTTAGTTATAAAAAAAATAGGGGTGTTACAGTTGGTATCAGAGCCCTAGGTTTAAGGGTTCTGTAGACTTGCTTACAGAGTAAGCACAGAGTAGTTTCCCATGGTTGAGTAACGCACTCCTGTCACCGCCAGGTACGTTTTGGTAATTTATATACGAAGTAAATGATTATGATGTAATTCTGTATTATGAATGTAAATGAATTTAAACCCTAAGGGGTGATCCTATCTTAGCTAAGAAGTAAATAAGGGCTCCTGAATCAAGAAAAGAGGATGTCGCTCCTGAATTAAGAAAAGAGGATGTCTGACTCACCTTAGAGAAAGATGGTGCATATTATGGAATGGTCAATGAAAGATTGAAAGGAGTAAGGATTTTGGTAAATTTATGGTGGTGTCTGAGATCAACTCTTTACCTTCCTCTATTGTTTATAGTTTTTGTTTCTTTCCTTTTTACTTCCATTGCTTCTCTCCTTTTCTGTTGTTCATGTATTTAGATTCTTGTGCTTACTCATGGTTCTAACTATCAAGGTGTAAAGACAGCTATTCAATCAGCTTCTAATTAATTATATCAATTATATATGTCAAATAACTATTCTATTGGAGCATTTTTGGTGGGTTTCTTCGTAGGTATGGACATGCCAATGTTGGGATAAGAAATTGACTATGGTAAGTTTCTCAATTTCTAATTTCAATGTTTACACATTATTTTGAAATGGTATATACCTATTGAACTATTTTCAAAAGTGGATGTTGAAAGGAGGGAATTCGGTATGTTGGTCTTGTCTCTATCTCATGAGTGTTTTGTCTAACCTTTGAGCTTTAGTCCCTATTGTTTAATAGAATTCTTGAGTATTCAATTTTAAGGAGGTTGATCTTATTGTTTAATATAATTCTCTTGATTGTCTTTCTATTTTATTTTTGGGAACTTGTAGATTAAACCAATGCTTATATATTTTTAGAATCTCTTTCTCATGCATATACTTGTCTTATTATGGTTATTATGGCTTTTAAAGAATGTGTACTTGTGTTTTTGCTTGGTTATCTAATGAATTCTGTTTCAAGTAGTATATGGAAAGAAAAATGATTCTTTATTAATTTGTAAATATTTTATATTATTTATGTATAATTCAGAATACTAATGGAGTTGATTTAAGTTTTTGATATGTTAAATCTTAATTATTGCTTAATATAGACTTTACAAGTTCAGTTAGGTTACTACAAAATGTGTTTTAAATTTTGTACATTTCTTGTGCATTTTTGTGGTTTTGTAAATATAAGCTTCATATTTTGTGCATTTCTTTTGTTAATTAGTTTGTGAGTAGTAAACTCTTTTAGGTTTTATGAATATTAAGTAACAACTCTGGAAACTTGAACCTTTCCTTCTTCAATCCCAGTATTATTGTTCTGCTTTTAAAATCATGGTTATTTATTCTGTGTTATTTGTTTTTCAATTTCTTTAATTTTTTTTTGAAATTACAGTCAAAATATTGAAAATTGATTTTAAAAGAGTTTTTTTTTAAAAAAATTTTATTAAGATTTCAGAAGTGTTCTTTTTTAAAAAATGGGAATGGAAAAAGAAATAAGCAGACAATATTTTAAGGACTAGTATATTTTTTGTTGTCTTCCAATCTTAGATATTTTGGTCTTTGTTTGATTGCTTTATTAAATAAGATCTTTGAAAAATAGAAAATTGAATTACTTGCAACAAGGTAACATTATGTAAATTTTGATTCTTCTCTTTTATTTGGAATACGTACAACCCTTATTGAATGAATGGTTCTGTCAAAATATCACAAAATTGCTTCTTGAATTTAGATCGAATGAAGTTTGTAGTAGGATGAAATCTCAATAATTAATCTAGGCTTTTCTAATTTTTACTGCATTTAGATTGTACAGTTTTGATGTTTCTCAACCTTATGTTCATCTATTTGTTTTTTTGCAGCTTTTTGGTAAGCTTTTCCTAACAGTCTGATGCTTTCGCTATGGCATGCTTCTCAATCATTCTCAATCATTCATTCATGTGGCCCGGTAAAACTCTATCATTCTCACTCATTCATTGAAACAATCTAGACTTAATTAAAGCATGAGGATTAATGATATTATGATCATCTCAATCATTCTCACTCATTCATTCATGTGGTCTGGTAAACTTCTAGATTGTCATATGCATATGTGACTTATTTCTTAAAATATTGTTGTTGGATATGTAATATCTTGTGACTTAATTGCTTTGTCTTTAATCCTCATACTTTTTCGTGAAGATAAACATCAATTTTATCATTTTACTTTTGAAGTTAATTTGATGTCTATTCTACTTTACATGTTAAGTTTGTGCTCGTGGTTTGTTTGTTATTTTTTCCTTTTACATTCACCTAATTTTATACTTGTTCATTATCTACTTAGTTTGTGCTTGTGGTCCGAGGAGCTTATTTTTGTGGCATTGATTTCTTTAATCTTTTATTATTTTGTTAAGTAGTTTTCTTATGATAGATATTTTTAAACTTAGTCGACTTGTTTCGTTGTTTTTGAATTGGGGTTGTTTTGAATGATGATACAATTTTCGATTGAGAGAGAGCATATAATTGGTGATATTTGAAGAATCATGCTTTAGAATGTCGAATTCATAAATACAAGGATCTATTTTAGTTTTAAGGGAATTTAAGGATCGTTTCTACCTTTTTATTTCGTTTCATTTGGAGGGGGATTTGTGCAAATTGATTTGAAGGGTTGTGGTTTTTATTTCAATCTCCAACATCTATCTTGGACATTTTCAGCAGGATCACCGTAAGGAGGAGCAGGATTCTGCTGCGGATGCACAGATGGAAGTAGAGTTTAGGATGATATAAGTTGTTTTGGAAGACAAATTCAACAAAAAAATTCTTGCTCCACCATCGTGTGTATTTTGGCAACTCATGGAGAATGCTTTTGGTTTTGTTCGAGAATAGTGTATATCGCTTATATGGTTCCTCCTTAATGAATTAGCAATTTGTTGTACATTGTTTGAAGTTTTGAACTGAGCCTTGATATTGAATCTTTATTAAATAAAGTTATTAAGTAAAGAAAGTATGGTGGGTTAGACACATTTGCAACATTTTTTTTATTCTACTATTGACAAAAGATGACGGGCAATGCCCGCCATTAAAAGTTGATCGCGAGAGAAGATGCCACATTTTTAATGACAGCATTGACCTATAATGACGGGCAATGCCGTCATAAAAACCACCCGTCATTGTAGCCTATAATGACGGGCGTCTTTTAATGACGGGCAATGCCCGTCATTAAAAATCGACCGTCATTGTATGTTACAATGACACTCGCATAGATGACGGACACGTGCCCGTCATTAAAACCCTTTAATGACGGGCATAAACCCATATTTTCTTCTAGTGGTGGGAGGTTTTTTTTTCCAAAAAGTGGTATCGGAGGATTAGGTTTGTAGTTTCTTGAGTTTTTGAGTATGCTCTGTGGTTGCAGCATTGTCTGAGCTTCCAAATCAGAAAAGATTTCTTGAAACGTGCTATAGTTGTTCACTATTTGCAGATTCACTAGGAGGGAAGCAGATATGTCAAGCTTTATGAGTCAAGTAAAGATTGATGTGGAGAAATTTGATGAAAAGATAAACTTTGGCTTGTGGCAAGTGCAAGTAAAGATGTGCTGATACAATCTGGATTACACAAGGCTTTGAAGGGAAGACCAAGTTGTGGTGTTCCTGAAAGGTTAAGCGGTGATGGTGATCCAGCGGAGTCTAGTGGTGGTTCCAGCAAAGGTTCTAAGAAGTCTAGTATGACAATCTGAAATTGGAAGAAGAAGAAAAAAGACTTCGTGCAAAAGAAAGATTGCTGGGAAGGCGGGCGGTCTGGACACATGAAAAGAAATTGTCCTAACAGAGCAAGTTCGTCAAAAGGCTCTGGGTCGGATGCTAACATGGTCTCTCTCGTCAGGGGTGATGGTGACATCTTCTGAAGAAAGACAGAATTCATCCTTATGGTATGTCCGCTTTTCCATGATAAAGGATGTGATGTTAGCGGTTCCACAAATTTGCACACGGGCATTGACTTGGCGGTTATGCAAGGTGTGTGGTGGAAATTATGTCGATGGCTGAAGAACTTCCGAGTGAGCCAAGTAGGTGGAAATTGCACCATAAATTTCAGCTGGGTTTATCGGCATGTGACGAAAAAGAAAAGTCTTGGAATGTGATATTCCAAGTGGTCTACTTTTATGGTGGAGTAGGTTATAGTTCTCTGTATTGAGGATTATGATTGTCAGTAAAGACAATGATGCAGCAAGAGATGTGGATTCTTCAAATATCTTGTCAAGGTGGAAATTGTTGGGTTTTGACAATATATTAGAAGGAAAATTGTCCTACATCTAAAAGGTTTAGGAAAGTGATGGGCTCCTAGCACTATAAAAGGAGTCTATGGCTTTGGTTTCAAAACATCCCAGTTAGAAACACTTTAAAGTTGGTGTACTAGCTCTAGTTAAATTCCCTTTTATATTCTCTAGTCCGAGAGTGGGAAGAAGGGTGTGAGTGGTATAAAGTTTTGGGAGAGTGTTTTTGTAATTGGGGAATGGGGAGAGAATTCTATGTGATTGTAACAATTTTTCACATAGTGAAAATTTCTTTTCTGTCAGTGGTTTTTTTTCTTGGGTTTGGAGTTTTTCCACGTAAATTCTTGTATCTCTTATTTTGTTGGTTTCTTTTAATTTTCTCTGTTATTTCTGCTTATTCCTAGTGGTGGGAGGTTTTTTTTCCCAACATATTACCAATAGAAAATTAATGGTATTTCAATGAAAAATGGGATTAAACTAGCCTTTTTGAATTTTGTAAATTTTGAGAGTCATTTAGTGTAACGCCCCTACTTTTCTATGACCAAATCCCTAGGGACATTACTACACATGCATGCATTTATAGGCCGAGAAATAAAAGAACTTGAAAGAAATTTCCATTTATCGTAAATGATTCTAGGGATCCCAAAATCAAAAGCAGTAAAAATCGGTTAAAACGTTAAATCAACTTGGCCTATTAAAGCGTAAACAAGTTCAACTTCAATCTAAATCATAGAGACAAAAGTAGTTCAAAGTAAAACTATGCGGAAAATCATGCTGGTTCCCATGGTCCTAATCACGCTCTCCCGTCACACGCCCTGCACGTCCTTCCCTTTACCTGAAAACATTTTTAAAAGAAAGGGTGAGTATTGCATAAACAATACCCAGTAAGTAACCTCGCTACCGAGGTTTGGGATATGCATACACATACAATCATGATCTTTAAATTCATTCATAACATACATAGTTGGGAATTAAAACTTTCTAAAGTTGCCAGGTCTTTAATCCATGGCTGTTCATATAGTTGTGAGGCCGACTGGTCATCCTGAGTCATTTCAGCGATCTCAGGGTAACCAATGTCCACACTATTCAATAATTCATTTCGTGACATACAAAATCATGCATAAGGTCCCATCAGTCACATAATCATGGTGTACATATCATAAATATCATCATCAACATATCATTCATACTTTCTCATGGGATGGGGTGATAAATCATACTTTTGTAATAAACATGAAACATTCTCATACACACTCATCATCTGTTTTCACATGAAATAATGGGATCTTTATACATAACATACGAGAATACTTTCACATAAAATAATGATTCATTTTCACATAATACATCGAAATATTGCACATAAAATATCATGTATTCTCAAATAATATCTGTGGATTTTCATGTGGAAAAATATGAACTATTTCACATAAAATCATGAAAATCATTTTCATTTACTCCCATTTAAAAGTTCGGCACGAGGTCCCTTACCTCAAGCTTCGATTTTTATTCCAAAATCTAATCGAACTCCCTGCCTATTCTCCTCTTAGCGAAACCTGATTCACATCATAATTTCCGAAATTAACCTCCAAATATTCACACTTAAACCCTAATTGTGCGATACTTAAACCACCGTATTACGATATCCTATCCGCTTACCTCGGTTTCAACGCGAGAACTCAATAATTCTTAGTTTGCTTGGCAATCGACTTCCAACTCCGTTCCACGTTCGGTTCCTACAAGGACGTGACCGAAACCATAACTTAAATTCTCAACCGAACATTTAATCCAATCGATAGGTCGCAATATTACTAATTAACTACGAAACTCGAATTAAAACGCTCACCGACCAACAAACTCGCTGCTGTAAAATCACGACGACGGTGTAGGAGGTGACTCTCGGCCGTGCAGGTTCGTCGGCGGCTGCTGTGGAGATTCGCGGTCGGCTGGGCGAGGATCCGATCTTCCGGCGGCGGCGGTGGTGTTGATGTGAGACCGTAAGCGAGGTCACGATCGATGGTGCGCGCGGCCTCGTTCGATGGTTGCGCCGGCGGGGCGAGAAGCGGCAAGGGTTAGGGGGCACACTTTAAATGCGGCCGGTGGGCGGCGCGGCGCCTGTGGGATTCGTGGAGGTCTTCCTCGGCCAGACGTCGCGGCGCTTGCGAGGAGGCGATTCCGTCGATCGGGCCTCGTGGCGGAAGACGCGAGGCGTGCTCTCGCGAGTGTTGAGCTCCGCGGATGCTTGCGGTTGGTGGGGCTCGCGGACGGCGTTTTTGCGTGGGCTACCGAACGGATGCACTCGGCTCCGCGAGTACTTCGCATAAAGGGTTGCGCAGGCGAGGCGGATGGATGGTGGGAAGGCTTGGTCGGCTCGTCGCGCAAAGAATGGGTTAGGGTTCCGCTGGGGCTGCGTGAGCGAGAAAGGAGGTTGAAGAAGGTGGTGAGTGTTAGGGTTTCACTTAGGGTTTACAATAAGAAGAGGCTAGGGTTTCCCTTAGGTTTACACAAAGAAGAGGCTAGGGTTTGTTGCAATTGGTGGGAGAGATAGAATTAGGGTTTCTCATGCTATAAATATATACCATGCATTAGGTTAAGTCATGTGTCCAAGATCACCCTAATTTAGACCTAAATCACCAAAACGCCCTTAAATTACCTTCCCTTTAATTTTCATAACTAATCTCATCTTAAAAGAGACAAATCACGTAAGACAAACAAAATTACGGCCTCCACCTCGCCGAGCTTGATTAAAAACACTAATCCAACTAAACACGGCGTTTACAAGAGCGTTAAATAAAATTAATAATAATACCTGTGATGATGGTCGTCACATTTAGGAGTCGATTTTGTGTCAATCAGCTTGATTTTAAAATTCCCATTGAAATTAATGAGTTTTGGACATTATTATTACTTTCTTTTTTAAAAAAAAATATTGTCGATGAATTACAAAAGTTTGAACCCAAAATAAAAATGGTAACACTTGCCTAATAAAAATTTGAACATATATAAAATTGTATATTTTGATAATTTTTTTAGAAGAATATTTTAATAAAAATATTCTCACGTACATGGAATGAATTACATAAAACATATTACTAACAGAAAATTAATGGCACTTAGGAGAAAAATGAGATCAAAATTATGTTTTTATTAAAATCTGTGAATTTGAAGAGAGTCACTCAATAGTCAATTTTGTGTCAAACTTGATTTTAAAATTTTCATTACATTGAAATTCATGAGTTTTGGAGAGTATTACTTTTTATATAAAAAAATTGTGGATGAATTAGCAAAAATCGAACCTAAAATATATATTGGAACACTTGCATAAGTTTGTGTTAGAAATAACGAGACAAATAAAACCATAAAAGTAGTCCATGTTAGTTAAAATATTGTCAATCCTTCATATTTTCATTAATTAACCTCTTTTAGTTTTAAGTATTGTTGTAGAATCATAATTGGGTGGTTAATCAAATTTGGGTTAAATAATTATTTGAGCCATCTGTCACTAAGAAAGAGAGAAGAATAGGAAGAAGAGAGAAAAACACATCTAACTATAGACACATATATGAGACAGATAATTCTTTTATTTTATTCTCACATTATTCATATAAATAAAAAAAAAATACAACCAACGTTAGGCGCAGATGGATTTTATTTCATTATCACATTCTTATTTATATAGAGTGTAATAGTGTGCATATCACGCAAAGTACAGAAGCCATTAGTTAAATCAGTTCTTAATGAGAGGTACAAAATATATGAGCGTCCACGAGGGTTTCGATGGATTATCATACACCATAGTTTCATAAGTCCAAATCAATTCACCATTTGTTGTTATCAACTTAAGACGGTAATTCATTCCATCTACCACTTGTTTCTTACCGCTTTCAACACAAATGAACTTCAAGTTTGCACCTATTTTCCTGTTATGTTCCATCACTGCAAACCTGTCGATTTCTTGGACATATTTGTTATCTTTGATATTCTCAATCAGTTCCCACTGACCAGTTTCAACATCATTTGGACATTGGAATACAACCTCATTTTGTTCAGGGGCAACCTCTACATACGAACTCATCGTAATTTTATTCAAAAAACTTTGTAATGGTGGTTTGCTCTCGATCTTGTGGAGTACGACATTTATAGTTGTTGTTAAACCTAGAAGTTGATATTATAGAATCTAATTCGTGGACTTTATAGAGAAAAGTAATGGAATTCAACATTACAGAATCTCTTGTGGACCTCATCAAAAGGGAGAATCAAGGAAGATTTCATGGCCAAGTTGATAGCTTTGAATCTGATTCAATTATTTAGGTCCATTGCTTTTTTGCCTTAATTGATCAATATCCTTTATGTCATTTTAGGTATATATTTACGTATTATTGATAAAAATAGTGATTAAATGGTTTTTTTTTTATGAAAACTAACAATGGACCCAAAGTTCTTCCCTCAATAATTTCCTATACATTTTGTTTTTTACCAAAAACAAAATTAAAAGAGTTATTTAGTGAAACGAAATTAATAAAAGGAGAAGCCTTGCTAATGAGACTTCAACCAATATTATATTTTAAATCTACCATTCAAAATTTTTGTTGCTAATCTCTAAATTAGTGATGATTTTACTCGTGCAACTTTTAATTTGTCCTTACAAATTAGTGATGATTTTAGTATTCATTTTTATCTTTAAATTTATAAATGTTTTGTTTTAGTCTCTCAATTTACTTTTTAGATATTCTTATTAGATGTTACGAAGGTAGGAAAGTGATAAGGACAACGACCTCTGCAAGCTTTGCTTTTAGTTCTCCCAAAATGCCCAAACCAATGAAGATAATTGTCCTCACTTATATACCCATGATCAATCACTTCCCTAACCAATGTGAGACTTTTATTTGTACCCTAACATCATTTGTGTTCTACAACACTGCACGTAGCCTAGCTAAATAAGTGGGAATGAAATGCTATAAGAAGGAAACAAATGAGATAAATCATAAGGAAAGAATTGATAGCTGGTTACGTTGATTGAGACTCAAGATTAGAACGGTTGGGAGATTCTTTTGAATTATATCCTAAACTTTTCAGAAAGAATATCAGAAATAGAATCCCACCGCCCCACTGGACACTCCTTTGCATGGACACTTGAGACCTAACTATCGTGTGCATCTGCTTTGTTTATAGGGATTTTTACGCAAATATCAATTTTATATGTGTTTTGTTTTTCAAAAAACAAAACATGCCCAAATATCTGTTCTACCATTATTAATATACCTAAAAAAAATAAATAAATAAAAACCTTTTGAGATTCAATTATCTATTCAAAGTGTTCTCTTAATGACATCATTTTTTTGTTGGAGATGATTTAAGTAAAGATAGATCAGGAAGATAAGACATAAAAACTCATCTTGTCATTTCCACCTTCTTATAAATACATGACATCAATGTTAATAGATTAAAAAAGAGAATTTAGAGTTTTTTGAACGTTTGTCGGAGGAAAGTGGTTGAAGAGTGAATGACATACTTCATATAAGAGGATTCAATGTTGGTAGCTAGCTAGCAATTGAAAGAAGAAGAAAGACTTCGTCTAAAAGAAAAAAGGATTGTCCTGATAGAGCGGGTTTGTCAAATGGCTTTGAGTTAGATGTTGACATCCTCTCTCGTCAAGAGAAATAATTATTTCAACTGAAGAAAGACAAAAGTCATCATCATGGTATGTTTGCTTTACAATGATTAAGAGATGTGATGTTAATTAGCAGTTCTAAGATTTACACATGGGTATTGGCTTAGTGGTTATCCAAGGTGTGTATATAGCAGAAGTTATATCAATATGACAAAGAACTTTCTAGGCTAATGAGCTAAGTAGGTGGAAGTTGCACTATAAATTTTAGCAAAGCTTATCGACATGTGATCACAACAAAGAAAAAAGTCTTGAAAGATGACATCCAAAGTGGTTTACTTTTATGCTAGAACTGGTCATCGTTCTTTGAGTTGAGAATTATAATCGTTCGTGAAAACAATAGGTACAATAGAAGTTGTAGATTCTTCAAATATCATACCAAGGAAAAATTTGTAAGATTCACAAAATATTAGAAGAGCAAGATTTTTCATATCTCACTTTAAGCATAGTGATGACAATGTTGTGTGAAAGCCATAAAACAACTTTGATAGTTTTTTCTTTTTAGTTGGGGTCGTGGAAAAAATTATGTGATTGTAATATTTTTCATATAGTGAATTTTCTTTTGGTGGGTCGTTGTTTTTCATCGATCGGGAGTTTCACTACAAATTGTTGTCTTTTTTAATTATTGTTATTTCTCTTTCCATTTTCTTTACTTATTTTCTTCTCATACATAGTCATGGTATTAAATTTCCATCGACATGTCGACATTTCCATCGATATTTTCACATGTCCATAGGTTTGACATCGACATTAGGGATGAATCGACATTTCCATTATATCGTACAAAATTGATGAAATATCATACCAAGGAAAAATTTGTAAGATTTTCACAAAATATTAGAAGAGCAAGATTTTTCATATCTCACTTTAAGCGTAGTGATGACAATGTTGTGTGAAAGCCATAAAACAACTTTGATAGTTTTTTTTTTTAGTTGGGGTCGTGGAAAAAATTATGTGATTGTAATATTTTTCATATAGTGAATTTTCTTTTTGGTGGGTCGTTGTTTTTCTTCGACCGGGAGTTTTCACTACAAATTCTTGTCTTTTTTTAATTATTGTTATTTCTCTTTCCATTTTCTTTACTTATTTTCTTCTCATACTTAGTCATGGTATTAAATTTCCATCGACATGTCGACATTTCCATCGATATTTTCACATGTCCATAGGTTTGACATCGACATTAGGGATGAATCGACATTTCCATTATATCATACAAAATTGATGAAATATCATACCAAGGAAAAATTTGTAAGATTTTCACAAAATATTAGAAGAGCAAGATTTTTCATATCTCACTTTAAGCCTAGTGATGACAATGTTGTGTGAGAGCCATAAAACAACTTTGATAGTTTTTTTTTTTTTTAGTTGGGGTCGTGGAAAAAATTATGTGATTGTAATATTTTTCATATAGTGAATTTTCTTTTTGGTGGGTCGTTGTTTTTCTTCGACCGGGAGTTTTCACTACAAATTCTTGTCTTTTTTAATTATTGTTATTTTTCTTTCCATTTTCTTTACTTATTTTCTTCTCATACTTAGTCATGGTATTAAATTTCCATCGACATGTCGACATTTCCATCGATATTTTCACATGTCCATAGGTTTGACATCGACATTAGGGATGAATCGACATTTCCATTATATCGTACAAAATTGATGAAATATTGAAGAAAATAGCAACAAAATGTAACATAATGTTAATATAATATTATAAAAAATATTTTAACTCATTTAAAAAGTGTAGAGGGTTTATTTTTTAATTTTAATATATGTTTTAATTTTTTGTTTTTAAATTTTTTTTAGAAATATCCATCGACATCGACATCGACATTTTATAGCTATTTCTATCCATATTTCCATGAAATTGAGACCTCTTTATTTCCATCGACATTTTAAACCTTGTTCTTAGTATAATTGGGCCTCCTCTTTTACGATTATTACGAGAAGTTAAAGAAATCTCAAATTAATAAATTAACATATTAACCCTCAAGATAGGTTCAATTATATCAAATTAATCCAACACATAACTCTCAAATATTTTATATCGTGTTCAATGAAAGTATAATACTTTCTATTTGAAAAGTTCTCTTCGGATATATGCCAACTTTATCGCTGGAAATGGTGCATAGTATAACTAGACATATCTCTTTCTATAAAATACAGGATTAATATCTTTGTTTTACTATTTTTCTATATATAGTACAAGTAAAAGACTGTAACGCCCCTACTTTTCTATAACTAAACTCTTAGGGACATTACTACACATGCATGTATTTATAGGCCAGAAGATATAAAACGATCTTTAATTCTCCACTGAAAACAAATTTTCTTTAGGGATCCCAGTAAAACATTCAAAATGCGCAAAAGAAGCAGTTTAAGCATGGCCTATTTAAAATCTGGAAAGTAAGTTTAAACTACGAAGACATAAAACGACAACATCAGTTTTAAAAGAAAATATGCGGAAGACATGTCTATTCCCATGGTCCTGGCAACGCGCCTCCGTCACTCGCCCTGCACGTCCTTGGCCTTACCTGAAAAACATTTTTAAAAGAAAGGGTGAGTATTGCAAGACAATACCCAGTAAGTGACCTCGCTACCGAGGTTTGGGATATGCAAACACATGCAATCATGACTTTTAAACCTGTTCGAAATGTACATATGCGGGACCTAAAACTTTCTCATATCGTCATGACTATAACACATGACTTCCTTTTTCCTTTAAGTGGCCAATTGGTCATCCTGAGTCATTTCATTTTGAGTCCCTCACAGACCCCTGTAATCATTTGAGTCCCTCACAGACCCCTGTATGGTTTGAGTCCCTCACAGACCCCTGTATAAATTGAGTCCCTCACAGACCCCTGTAATTTGACCCATAGGGTCTCTAATGCATGTTTGACCATGCACATAATGCACTCAGGAGACCAATGTCCACATTTTTCATCAAATCATTTCATGGCATACATAACATGCATGAGGTCCCATCATTCAACATAACAATAGTGTACATGCCACAAACATCATCATCACTGTGCAAATCGTAATTTCCTCATAGACAGTTTGAAGATAATACTTTTGTAGGGAATTATGAAATATTCTCATACAAGTTACTGTCATATCCTCACATGAAATACTGAAATACTCTTACATAGAATACAAATATATTCTCACATACAATACTAGATTATACTCACATAAAATATTGAGATATCCTCACATAAAATATTAAAGTATTCTCGCATGAAATATTGAAATATTCTCGTGTAAAATCATTAAATCTTTTTAAGTAAAATAACGAGCTAATTTCACATAAAATAATGAAATTCATTTTCTTTAATCCCTTTTAAAAGATTCGGCACAAGGTCCCTTACCTTAGTTGAATTCTATTCCAAAACCTAACCCTCGGCCAGTGAGTACGCTCCTTTCGTAGAACCTGAATCACACATTAATCCTGAAATTAAACTCCGAGTATACTCCAGATTCATAACGCGAGGTACTCCATTTAAGTTCTTGAGGTCTCATGCCTCGCTTACCTCGATCTCAACGTATAGGCCTAGTGTCTCTTAGATTGCTTGGATGCTGGCCTTCAACTCCGCTCTAATTTAGTTCCTAAAAGTCATGTCCGAACAACAATTTAAGTTCTTACGTAAATGCTTTAATGACTAAAAATCGTTGTATAACTTTCTAATCGAAAGGTGTAACGTTTGCTCACCGATTTCGCCCAAAAAGCAGGTGTGCGTGGCGTTGAACGGCGCTGCGGTCGGAGACTTGCGAACGGCTGGGTGGAAATGAGTTCACGAACGACTGGAGCTCTTCTTCTTTGCGGCGGCCGGCTGGACGAATCTCGTGAACGGACGGTGAATCCTTGCGAGCGTGAGCAGCTGGAACGAATGTTGATCTGCCGGCGGGAGTTGTTGCACGAGTGGCTTCGTGGATCGGCGGTGGCTGCTGGCGAGCGGCTTCCAAAAGACGACTTCAACTACCGGCTGGCGTGCGTGAGCGGCTGAGATGCCTTCGTGAAGCAGGCACGAGCGGCGGCTGGATGGCTGGGGCGTCTCCGGCGTGCTCTTCGTACGTGGGCTGCAGATGAGGCGGATGGAGCGCTTCTCGCGTGTGTATTCGCCGTGAGAACGGCTGAAGTAGTTGCGAGAAGATGGTTTTTGTGTAAGGACAAAGACAAGGAGGGTTGTTGGCTAGGGCAAAGAGGAGAAGATGAAGGTGATGATTATCATTCTAGGGCTAGGGTTTTCTTTTTGATTAAATACCAAGGAGACTAATGCTAGGGTTTAGATCAAAACCCAAAGATCACTTCTAACCCTTATTTATGCATTAAATACCAAAATGCCATTGCCACTTCCTTTTCTTTTAATTTTTATAAATGGTTATCTAAAGGAGAATATTTCGCTTTAAACTAATAAAATCAAGGACTCATTAACACCGAGCTTGATGAAATCCACCAATCCAACTAGACACACACAGGTTGAAAGAACGTTAAATAAAATAAATAATTAGTACCTGTGGTCGTGGTCGTCACAAAGACTAAATGATCTTTCGGTCTTTAAACATTTATGAATACTCTATGTTGTTTAATTATTAAACTTCCAAATATCATTCTTTTGTTCTAAATGTTGCATAAAACTCTTTTTACTAGGTTTGCTAAATTTTTAATAAATTATTTAAACTATGCTTGATCATATTGACACATCATCTTTGACTCATATTTTCCTTACCTAATTAATAAAGGTAAACATGGACAAATAGTTTGTAACACCCCTACTTTTATAACATAAATTCCTAGGGACATTACTACTCATGCATGCATTCGAGGCCCTAACTGACTTGAATAAGTAAAAGTTGATAAATAAAAATCAATTTAATTTGGGATCCCATAGAAATACAAAACGTTTACAAGAAACATAACTAAGTTTGGCCTCTAGTTTCAAAACTCTATGTTACATAAGCGGAAGACAATAATCATTTAAAATTCTTTCTAAATCATGGATGCGGAATTCATGACTCGGTTCCCATGGCTTCTGTAGCGCATCCCTGCCACTCGCCTGGTATGCTCTCGCCTTTACCTGAAAACATTTTAAAACAGAGAAAACACAACAAAGGTAAATGGGGTGAGTATTATACAATACCCAGTAAGTAGGGGTCGGGAAATGCAAACACATGCGACATGACTTTCATTTAAACATGACTTTTATACATGACTGTGATTCGTGACTTTTGAGATCATAAATGTAACGCCCCTACTTTTCTATGACTATAACTCCTAGGGACATTACTACACATGCATGCATTCTTAGGCCAAAAGGGTTTAAAACAATCTTTAAATCTCCACTGTAACCAAATTATCTGTAGGGATCCCGATAAAAACATTCAAAACATGTAAAAGAAACAGTTTGGACTTGGCCTACTTAAAATCCTGAAATTTAAACTTAAACTTTCAAATCATAAAACGACGACATCAGTTATTTAAGGAAAATATGCGGAAAAATATGACTATTCCCATGGTTCTGACAACACGCCTCTGTCACTCGCCCCGCACGTCCTTAGCCTTACCTGAAAAACATTTTAAAACGAAAGGCTGAGTATTGCAATACAATACCCAGTAAGTGACCTCGCTACCGAGGTTTGGGATATGCAAACACATACAATCATGACTTTTAAACTTGGTCAAATATACATATGTGGGACCTAAAACTTTCTCGTATCAACATGGTAATATACATGACTTCCTTTTTCTTTAAGTGGTTAATTGGTCATCCTGAGTCATTTCATTTTGAGTCTCTCACGGACTTCTGTAATTATTTGAGTCCTCATGAGACCTCTGTATGGATTGAGTCCTTCACGGACCCTCTGTATGGATTGAGTCCTCATGACCCTCAGTAACTTGACCCATAGGGTCTCTAATGCATGTTTGACCATGCATACAATGCACCTCAGGAGACCAATTTCCACATCTTACTTCAAATCGTTTTATGGCATACATAACATGCATGAGGTCCCATCAATCAACATAACTATAGTGCACATGTCATGAAACATTATCATTGATATGCAAATCATAACTTTCACAAAGTTTGAAGATAATACTCTTATAAGTAATCATGAAATATTCTCATATAAAATATGTAAAATCCTCACATGAAATCTTTGGAATATTCTTACATAAAATAATCGTAATATGCTCACATAAAATATTGAGGTATCTTCACATAACATATTAAAGTATTCTCACATAAAAAATCGATATATTCTCATGTAAAAGTACAAACTAAATTCGCATGAATTAATGAAATTCATTTTCTTTAATCCCATTTAGAAAAGTTGGCACTAGGTCCCTTACCTTAGTTGATTCTACTCCAAAACCTAACCCGAGTTCCTTGAGTACTCTTTCTTTAGTAGAGCCCGATTCACACAACCATCCGAAATTATTCTCCAAGCATACACCAAATCCATAACGTAAAGGTACCTAATCTAAGTTCTTAAGGTCTCATGCCCCGCTTACCTCAAGTTCAACGCGAAAACCTAATATTCCTTAGTTCGTCTTGACGTTTGACCTTCAATTCCGCTCCAACCTTGGTCC
>JAYKKG010000016.1:0-200000 GCA_036507285.1 Trichosanthes cucumerina
TAGGGTCGATCACATGATTGATTTTCTTAGATTCAACTAAGTACCATAACTACTAATTCCCAATTTTATTTAGAGAAATCAATTCAGAGAATAAGAAAAACTAGTTTAAAATCCTAAACAGTTATTTACAAAGGTTGAAGTCTAATTTTAGGAAAATAACAAACAATTATGCAAATTGTGTAAATTCATAAACTAATTAAATACTAACAACTTAACCACAAATTACCAAAAATATCAATTGACTCTTTCAATCTCCATTGAACTCATGCATAGCAAGAAGTCAACTTTTCTATATATTTTTAATTCTAAACATGACATTAAGTTATTCACTCACGGTTCTAGGATTAATTTATTCATTCTCATGCAACAAATTAAACCTAGTCATGCATCCTAGGTTCTCTAACTAAATTTACTTTCTCAAGGTAAATTTAGTTGAACAAACAAACCTAGACCTCAAGTTAAGACATTCAATGTAAGGTGCATAAAACCAATTATATTCAATTAATTATAAAAATAAAAAAATTCACAACTCTATACAATGATTCCATGTAATCATGTCTATCACACAAATTTACAAATTAAAACAAACAACCAACAACTTCTAAGATCGAGAAAAAGATAAAGAAAATACAAAAAAACTTAGGTCACTCGTCGACGTACCGTGTCTGACATGTAGTTCACGATCCCGAGCCTTGAGTCTCCTCCTTGGCTCTCTAAAACTCTCCTCTAATCCCTTAGACAATGCTCCAGTCGAAATTAGTGTTGATGGCATCCCAAAATGGCTCCCTTTTTACTTTTACAAAATATTCCTTTATAGGGATCGAGGTAGTGTTGCAACGCTAGGGACAACATTGTAACGCTATCTAACTTCCAAATCTAGTATGTGTTTTTTTAATTGGCATTGCCACACCACTTTCATGGGTTCAATGCCCATTCTTCTTATTCTTCTCTTTGTCAAATGTATATTTATTCCATAAAAATTGATTCTTTTGCTCCCAATTCTTCTCATTTACCTCATTTATCCTAAAATGTTCAATCCCTACAAAATAAATACTGAGATGCATAAAAATATCCAATAAGGTCTCTAATATCGCAATAAAATAACCTTTAAGATACCATATAAATTACTCCTATCACATACCTTGACCTACCTCACAACGGTACCTCATTACATTGTTCATATCAAAAGTTACCTTTTCGCCATTGATTTGAAGGGATAATTTGCCTTCTTGTATCTTCATAAGAAGCTTCTCCTATTGCAAGGAAAGACTGCCCTAAAATTATGGGGATTCGTTATCTCCTTCCATGTCTAATACTACAAAATCTAAAGGAATTAGAAACTGGTCAACTTTCACCATAACATCTTCTACTATCCCTCTAAGATAAGTGATGGAACGATCCGCAAGCTTTAGAGAGATATGTTAAGGACAACGGACCTCCACATTGTTGGGATTTATGCCCTAAACTTGTGTAATTTTGATCAATTAAATAAAGTGTTATTTGTTTTGATAAGATTACAGTCTTGCTTTTATAAATCCAATAAACTAAGCTCCAAGATTATAACATTTATCTTAAAATCAGTGTAGTGGACACTACTTGGGTTGAGTTCAAGATTATAACCTAAATAGTCTATGGTATAAGAATAAGGTTGGAAACCTCATTCAGTAACACCATGGATGCGACCCACTTTGTAATTAGTACAAATGAGGTAATCCAACTCATTCATGTAGTTGACATGCGAGTGGGGACATCCCTGTATGAAGAGTTTATACAAGACTGGATCGCAAATTATTAGTCTAACAAAGATAACAATCGTTAATGTAATGAGACTAGTAATTTATAGATGGTCATTAGTGACTCAACTCGAATCCCGAGCAAGTTAAGAACTCCCGCTTATAGGGGTTTGTCCTTAGACTAGTATGGGTGAGAGTGGCACGTGAGCCGACTCAATAAGCCTACCTTCTCAGGACAAAACCTCGAGGTAGTCGGGAACTTAACTATGCAAGATGGAATTCACTCATTCCTCTCTCGAGGAATTAGATAGGTTGTTCCCAAGAATCGACTCCGTGTCTTGAACAACGGGGCCCCACCCTCTATGAGGTATGAGTCTAAGGTAGGACCTTAGACTTGTTGTTCATTAGAGGACTGGTGGTACTTAAGGAGCAAAGAGGTAATCACAGGGGGTAAACGGTAATTTGACCCAACCGTGATTACGAACAACTTGTGAAGGGTCGACTCATGGGTAATGACTACATCGGTGGACACAATAATATTTACGATGAGGAGAGTGCGGCTACAAGTCTATAGTGGAGTGACTTGTAGTTAATGAATATTGATTAACCGGATCAAAGAGTTTGATCGGTTAATCTCACATCATCATGGAGCTCATGATCTGTAGGTCCATTAGATCCCTCCGTTGGCTCAATATGGTAATACTGATGGTATAAAATTAGGAGTGAAATTGAAGTGTTCAATTTCATACATGAGGAGTTATATCAATTATATATGATATAATTGATATAATATATAGTTTTAATGTGAATTAGATTCATATATAAACTATGTACTAAAAAGAGAATAAAGGAGGGGTAGGATGGTCATTTCTATCCCAATCCCCTATATATATGGTTGCATGAGATGCAACTAGGTTAAGTGTTTTTCATAGAATTACAAGCCCTCTCTTGTTGTGTTGTTGGAAGAGTTCCAAAACACACATCTCTCACAAAAACCTCACCTCTCCTAAAGGGAACCCACATTCCTCCCTCACCTAGAGAACAACGAGAAGATCCGGTGGTCGTTTCTTCATACATTGGAGTTCCTGTTGCTGAGATCGTGATCGTGGGAGAGAGGAGCACTCGAAGAAAGGTTCTTCAAAGGTAATTTCTTGTTGTCCATTCTATTATATATGCTTAATCTAGCGAATTATGTTCTCGAACAAATCGTTGTAACTAAATCAAGATCGCGCGATTCGTAATCGCTTCCGCTACGGGGACTTCGATTCCCTTCAATTGGTATCAGAGCCCAATTGCGTTCTTGATTTATGTTCTAGATTTTTCAAGAACAAGGTGGGATTTACTGTTTTTGCATGAGATGTATGAACGGTTTTGTAAAATTAGATGTTTTCAATTTTGGCACTTAGATTTACAATTTCCATTAAAATGTTCAATGTAAGGGCCCGATGTTTTGGGCAAATTTAATTGTAAATTGAGTCTATAAGTCCTTGTCGATCGAGGCAAAGCGGTTGCTGAGAAGATCGGAGCGAAAACGAGTAAGATTTGGAGAAATCACATTGTTGTCTATGTGCAGCGTTGCAATGCTGTTCATCGGCATTGCAACGTTGCGCTTTGAGGAGAAGGCGCAAGACAGAGGTAACGTGCAACTTTCGCCGCAGAAGACGACAAAGCGGCGTTGCAGTAACGCTTAGAGGCGTTCGCGCAATTTCAAAGAACGGTAGAAAATAGATTTCTTATTATATATTAATTATAAAAATGTTTTATATTTAATATATTTAATTTTAATTCATATAATTAGATTATATTAATTAAAATTATTTCTAGGGTGCCAAAATTGGTCTAATTTTTGATATTTTAATTATGCAATTGTTGTGTAATTATTGCCATGCATAGTATATGCTTGTATTTTAGAAATCCCACCTTAGGTTAAGCATTTTCATGCATCATTTATAATATAAGGAGTTATATTATATAGTTTGCATGATTAATTAATATAAGGATGTTATATTAATTTTTGGACAACATTGACATGCATTATTTTTCATGAGATGAATATGCTATGAATGTCTTATTATTCATGTGATGAATGATCAAGCACTATAACATAGTATGCATGTCACCTAAGGTTAATTATTAGTTTTAAAGTGTTTAGAACTTGGAAATAATAGACATTAGGTTATCTAGTTCTAATTAGATTAGAATTAGGAACCACGTAATTTATAAGCTATGATTAAAAGAGGAACTCTGTCTAAGGGAAGGTTCTCTGTCTAGGTCAGGTATTTAAGTCGACGGAAGCGGAACACCCTACCGAAATCGACTGGAGTGAAATTTAATCACGAGTCTTATAAATTACAAGATGGCGTCAATGGTTTATTAAGGGGTTAATAAACTAGAAATCCTAGGTTTAATATAAGGAGTTATATTACCAAACATAGGATAAAATCAATATAAGAGTTATATTGATCATCAATATAAGAGTTATGTTGATAGAGTTAGGTAAAACCATTAGCCGAGTTTTAGCCTAAGAAAGATTCCTATAAACTTAAAGTATTCAGTGGGAGGAAAAAGTGTATGAGATACATATTTTTCGCCTACGCTATCTCCAGGAAATTCACACCGTGAGACTCATACTTGGCCTCGTGGCGGAAACGGGAGCGTCCCCTTCGGATGGCGTTTGTATGAGTCAATATCAGGGTGAATGGAGAGGGTACTTATAGTGAGTGTGAGCAGGTTTAGTGAAAACAAAATCTACGGTCTCTTTTATCGGTTTACACCGTTAGACCACTATGGTCAGCCTGCTCGTTTGGCCTGGACAAGACAATCCTTTCGGAGGGCTTGATCATAGGGGATCTAACACAATAGACACCCGAAAGGGATAAAGATTTCCTTAGACTATTTTCCAATTTAGTCCTCCTTCTTGGTGGATTTTATTGGATCGAGACTCACGGGATCTAAAATGAGTAAGGTTACACTCACGGGGTACATAAGGTGTGTATGTATCCGCACCAGAAAAATGGTAACTAAAACCTATAGGAATAAGAGTTATTCGGTATTAGGTTTTGGTCAAGAGTGTCTTGATCTAGAGGAGGAGTGTTTTTATTACCCTTCTGGTGCCATACATTCTAAACCTTTGAGTATCATTGCAAATTATAAATGGCCTAGGAATCATTTGATAATTAGCTAAAACATGATTGGATTAGAGTTATGGCAAGAAACTCATACAAGTTTGTTTGTAAATTTTCAAGCAAAAATGTCTAGCTCTATAATTTCCTTATTGGGTGTGGAAAAGTTAACCGGAGAGAATATGATGACATGGAAAAACAAAATCAACACTATTTTGGTAGTGGATGATCTGAAGTTTGTGCTAACTAAGGAGTGTCCTCAGGTGCAAGGCTCGAATGCGTCACGAAATGTTCGTGATGCATATGATCGATGGATCAAGGCCAATGATAAGGCCAAGGTCTACATCTGCCGCAAGTATGTCCGACATATTAGCCAAGAAGCATGAGGGCATGATTACCGCCAAGGAAATCATGGATTCTGCGTGAGGTATGTTTGGACAACAGTCCACACAAGCCCGACATAATGCCCTAAAGTACATATTCAACTCGAGGATGCCAAATGATACATCTGTTCGGGATCATGTCCTGGATATGATGGTGCACTTTAATATCGCAGAGTCGAATGGTGCTTTCATCGATGAGTCGAGCCAGGTCAGCTTTATTCTGGAAACCCTTCAAGATAGTTTCCTACAGTTTAAAAGTAATGCTGTTATGAACAAGCTTACTTTTAATCTTACCTCCCTTCTGAATCAACTCAAGACCTTTCAGTCTTTGATGAAAATTCAGGGATCGAAAGGTGAGGCAAATGTTGCCAATAGGAGTTATCACAGAGGTTCGACCTCTGGGACAAAAACAGTGGTTTCATCTTCTTCTAACCTGAGAGGTAAGAAGAAGAACATGAAGAAGGTTGGTAAAGGGAAACAGCCGACAAAGTCGCCGCCGGAAGGGCAAGAAAGTCAAAGACGTTCTCGATAAAGGAAAGTGTTTCCACCGCAACGAAAGACCGGCATTGAAACGAATCGTCCAAGTACATTGCAGAAAAGAAGAAGGGAGGTAAATATGATTTACTTTTCCTAGAAACTTATTTAGTGGATAATGATAAAACAACTTAGATACTTGATTCAGGCGCCACTAATCATGTTTGCTCTTCTTTTCAGAATTGATTCCAGTAGAATTCTGAGAAGGTGAGATAACGCCCGGGTTGGAAATGGAGAGGTCGTCTCACCAGAGCAAGAGAGGCACAATGAAGCTTTATTTTGGCAAGAAATATGTATTGTTAGACAATATATTAGTGATACAAGGGTTTACTAGAAACCTTATTTCCATTTCTTGCCTTATTGAACAATGTATTTCTGTTTCCTTTTCTATGAATAAAGTGTTTATTTTGAAGAAAGGTTTAGAAATATCTTCAGCTTAATTAGAAAATGGATTGTATGTTTTAAGGCCTAATTCAGTCAAAATTATTTTGAACACTGAATTATTTAAAACTACAAACGCACAAACTTAGAAACGTAAAATTTCTCCTAAAGAAAATACTTATCTTTGGCATCTAAGATTGGGTCACATTAATCTCAATAGGATTGAGAGATTGGTAAAGAACAGACTTCTAAACGAGTTAGAAGAAAATTCTTTGCCAGTATGTGAATCCTGCCTAGATGGCAAAATGACTAAAAGACCTTTTAGTGGAAAAGGTTATAGAGCCAAAGATCCTCTAGAATTTATACATTCAGACGTTTGTGGTCCGATGAATGTTAAAGCCAAGGGAGGATATGAATATTTCATCTATTTTATAGATGATTATTCCAGATATGGGCATATTTACCTAATGCACCACAATCCTCAAGCACTTGAAAAGTTCAAGGAATTCAAGACTGAGGTTGAAAATCAATTAGGTAAAAGAATTAAAACGCTTCGATTGGATCGAGGTGGAGAGTACATGGATTTAAAATTCCAGAACTATATGATAGAACATGGAATTACATCCCAACTCTCAGCTCCCGGCACACCACAACAAAACGGTGTATCGGGAAGGAGAAATAGAACCTTGTTGGACATGGTTCGATCAATGATGAGTTATGCTCATCTCCCTAGTTTCTTTTGGTGATATGCAGTAGAGACTGCAGTATACATTTTGAATAGTGTGCCCTCCAAAAGTTTTTATGAAACACCTTTTGAACTCTGAAAAGGACGTAAAGGTAGTTTATGTCACTTCAGAATATGGGGTTGTCCAAAACATGTGCTTGTGACAAATCCAAAGAAGTTGGATTCACGTTCAAAGTTGTGCCTATTCGTAGGATACCCAAAAGAAACAAGAGGTGGTTTATTCTATGATCCTAAGGAAGATAAGGTTTTTGTGTCGACAAATGCCACTTTCTTGGAGGAGGACCACATAAGGGACCACAAACCAAAAAGTAAGGTAGTGTTGAGTGAGTTAGACGGAACAATAGTAAAGGTTGCTAATAAGAACACTAGTACGTCAACAAGAGTTGTTGATACTAGTTTGTCTAGTCAAGAGAGTCCATCTCAAGAGTTGAGTATGCCTCGACGTAGTGGGAGGGTTGTGATACTGACTGGACCGTTACATGGGTTTCATTTGAAACCCAAGTTGTTATACCGGATGACAATCGTGAGGATCCATTGACTTATAATCAAGCAATGGTTGACAAAGACAAAGACAAATGGGTCATAGCCATGGACCAAGAAATGGAGTCGATGTACTTCAATTCTGTTTGGGATCTTGTAGATAAGCCTGATGGGGTAAAACCAATGGGTTGTAAGTGAATCTAAAAGAGAAAACGTGGTGTAGATGGGAAGGTGCAAACCTTTAAAGCTAGACTAGTAGCAAAGGGTTATACCCAAGTTGAAAGGGTTGACTATGAGGAGACCTTTTTACCTGTTGCTATGGTAAAGTCTATTTGCATCCTTCTTATCATTGCCGCATATTATGACTATGAGGTATGGCAAATGGATGTCAAGACAGCCTTTTGAATGGTATTCTTGAGGAAACCATCTACATGGACCAACCCAAACGGTTCATTAAACAGGACAAGAGCAAAAGGTTTTGGGGGCTTAAAAGGTCGATTTATGGATTGAAACAAGCCTCTAGGTCCTGGAATATAAGATTTGATGAGACAATCAGATCTTATGGTTTTGACTAGAATGATGATGAACCTTGTGTCTACAAGAAAATCATCAATAGTTCTGTCGCTTTCCTAATTCTCGCTGTGGATGATATCCTACTCATTGGGAATGATGTAGGTTATCTTCATCGACATCAAGGAATGGCTAGCTACGCAGCCCAAATGAAAGATTTGGATGATGCGTGATTTGTTCTTGAGATCCGCATTGTCCGGAACCGCAAGAATAAAACACTAGCCTTGTCTCAAGCATCATACATAGACAAAGTGTTGTCAAGGTTTAAGATGCAAGATTCCAAGAAGGGCTTGTTGCCTTTTAGACATGAAATCCATTTGTCTAAGGAACAGTGTCCTAAGACACCTCAAGGAGTTGAGGATATGAGACGGATTCCTTATGCATCGGTTGTTGGGAGCCTGATGTACGCCATGTTGTGTACTAGGCCCGACATCTGCTTTTGCTGATTGGGATGGTCAGTGAGGTATCAATGAAATCCAGGACTTGAACACTGGACAACGGTTAAAACAATCCTTAAGTATCTTCGGAGAACAAGGAACTACATGCTTGTGTATGGAGCTAAGGATTTGATCCTCACAGGATACACAGATTCTGACTTTCAAACTGATAAAGATTCTCGGAAATCTACATCAGGGTCAGTTTTCACTCTTAACGGAGGAGCTGTAGTATGGCGAAGCGTCAAGAAAGGATGCATCGCTGATTCTACCATGGATGCCGAATATGTAGCAACCCTTGAAGCAGCTAAGGAGGCCGTTTGGTTTAGGAAATTCATGCTAAATTTGGAAGTTGTTCCAAATATGACTTTGCCCCATCACGCTGTATTGCGATAACAGTGGTGCAGTGGCAAATTCGAGGGAACCCCGAAGTCACAAGAGGGGAAAACACAAAGAGCGAAAGTATCATCTCATCCGGGAGATCGTGCATAGAGGAGACGTGATTGTCACGAAGATAGCCTCAAAGCACAACATTGCTGATCCTTTTACAAAGGCTCTCACGGCTAAAGTTTTTGAGAGTCACCTAGAAGGTCTAGGTTTACAAGTCTTCCCCAACTAGGGCAAGTGAGAGTATTTTGTACAAAGGAGTTTAAATGCCCTTGTTTATTGTATTTACATTACTGTAATGTTTAGTACTCCACAAGCTTTAGGTCAAGTGGGAGATTGTTGGGATTTATGCCCTAAACTTGTGTAATTTTGATCAATTAAATAAAGTGTTATTTGTTTTGATAAGATTACAGTCTTGCTTTTATAGATCCAATAAACTAAGCTCCAAGGTTATAACATTTATCATGAAATCAGTGTAGTGGACACTATTTGAGTTGAGTTCAAAATTATAACCTAAATAGTTTATGGTATAAGAATAAGGTTGGAAACCTCATTCAGTAGTAACACCATGGATGCAAAGCCACTTTGTAATTAGTACAAATGAGGTAATCCAACTCATTCATGTAGTTGACATGCGAGTGGGGGCATCTGTATGAAGAGTTCATACAAGACTCGATCACAAATTATTAGTCTAACCAAGATAACACCAAGCTAATGAGGATGAGACTAGTAATTTATAGATGGTCATTAGTGACTCGACCGAATCCTAAGCAAGTTAAGATCTCCGCTTATAGGGGTTTGTCCTTAGACTAGTATGGAGAGTGGCTGTGAGCCAACTCAATAAGTCTACCTTCTCGTGTGAGTAACCTCGTAGGTAGTGGGAACTCAACTGTGCAAGATGGAATTCACTCATTCCTCTCTCGAGGAATTAGATAGGTTGTTCCCTTAAGAATTGACTTCTGGTCTTGAACAACGAGGCCCCGGCCTCTATGAGGGTATGAGTCTAAGGTAGGACCTTAGACTTTTTGTTCATTAGAGGATCAGTGGTACTTAAGGAGCAAAAGAGGTAATCACAGTGGGTAAAGCGGTAATTTGACCTGTTGTGATTACGAACAACATGTGAAGGGTCGACTCATGGGTAATGACTATATCGATGGACACAATAATATCTACGGTGAGGAGAGTGCAACTACAAATCTATAGTGGAGTGACTTGTAGTTAATGAATATTGATTAAATGGATCAAAGAGTTTGATAAGTTAATCTCACATCATTGGAGCTCATGATCTGTAGGTCCATTAGATCCCTCCGTTGGCTCAATATGGTAATACTGATGGTATAAAGTTAGGAGTTAAATTGAAGTGTTCAATTTCATACATGAGAAGTTATATCAATTATATATGATATAATTGATATAATATATAGTTTTAATGTGAATTAGATTCATATATAAACTATGTACTAGAAAGAGAATAAAGAAGGGGTAGGGTGGTCATTTCCATCCCAATCCCCTATATATATGGTTGCATGAGATGCAGCTAGGTTAAGTGTTTTTCATAGAATTACAAACCCTTTCTTATTGTTTTGTTGGAAGAGTTCTAAAACACACATCTCTCACAAAAACCTCACCTCTCCTAAAGGGAACCCACATTCCTCCCTCACCTAGAGAACAACGGAGAAGATTCGGTGGTCGTGTCTTCATACGTTGGAGTTCCTGTTTCTGAGATCGTGATCGTGGGAGAGAGGAGCACTCGAATATTATATATGCTTAATCTAGTGAATTATATTCTCGAACAAATTGTTGTAACTAAATCAAGAACGCGCGATTCGCAATCGCTTCCGCTGCGGGGACTTCGATTCCCTTCACACATATCTCCACAATGGAATGATATTGTCCACTTTGGGCATCAACCCTCATGGCTTTGCTTTTGGTTCCCCCAAAAGGCCTCATACCAATGGAGATAATTGTCCTTTCTTATATACCCATGATCAATCCCTTCCCTAGCCAATGTGGGACATTTGTTTGCACCCTAACAATCCTCTCCTCGAACAAATTACCACACTTGAGCCTCCCTTAGAGTCTCCCCTCGAACAAATCCGTCTACTCCAACGGATCACCACATTGTGGATGAACCCCATAGTGGAAAAAAAGTGCTTGGAGCGACAAGCAAGTAGTAAACTCTATCAAGCTGCCATGTAGAGCAGTCGATCTTTGTTCGAGGGGAGGATTAAAGAGCACTGTTTGGAATAACGACCCTCCACATATCTCCACATTGGTATGATATTGTTCAGTTTGGGAAAAAACCCTCATGGCTTTGCTTTTGGTTTCACCCAAAAGGCCTCATACCAATGGAGATACTATCCCCCACTTATATACCCATGATCTTCCCCTTCTCTAGCCGATGTGAAACTTTGGTCACATTCCCAACAATCCTCCCCTCGAACAAAGTACCAACCGAGTCTCCCCTCAAATAGTTATCCATCCGTCTAGCTCTTATCCTGACCAACTCCTTTTACCTGGAGCACACCGCTAGCCTAGGCCAACTCCTTTTACTCGGGAGCACACCGCCTATCCGATAGAGCTCTCTACCACGGATATCCACCATGACTACACCTTAAAGGTTCGGCTCCTTTGTTCGACATCCAAGGATTCTATCGATCACGGCTCAGGGACATGACTCTGATACCAACTGATACGGCCAAAATAGTAAATTATAACCCACCAAGATCTCTTCTAAGACAATCAACCAAAACTAGTACTTCAATCCACCACAAATTATTCACCAAATAACCAAATAATTCTCAAGCAACAACCAGCAATGGACAACAATAAACCATAAACAAATGCAGAAATCTAAATGCAAGAAACACACGAATTATACGTAGAAAGCCTCTTCGATGTGAAGAGTAAAAACCACGGGACTTGTGAGGAGTCCACCCTTGTCACCTTCTCTTATTATGATAAAACCGAGTGAAAAGAACGCAAATAAGTCTTACAAACATTCACAACCCACCAATAGTTCCATACATAAGAGAACAATAATGAGAGATGAAAGTTGATAAATATCACCCAATTTTTGCAGGTTCTGTCCAACAGCAATATTCAATAAACCAAATCTCAAAACGACGATCCAACTGTTCAAAATAAGTCCCTATGAGTTCTCAAAAAGCTGACAAAATTTCAGAAAAATCCAACGGTTGAAACTCCGACAAAATTCAAATTTGTAAATAGCATCAGTGAAAAACCGAACTACACTAATCTCCCAACGTTTTTTGTATTCCTCCTTCCGTTTTTTCTTTTCTTTTAGGTTATATCCTCCTAAAAAACCCTAGGATTTCTAGATAAGCCTCCTCATTTAATCTGAAATGGGCTAAACATATAACCCAATATTTTGGGCCCACAAACATAAGAAAACCCATGTTTGTCTAACAAATGGGTTGGACACCCATAACAAGATGTTAGTGGGTTTCAACTCCTTGATACGCTATGTTTTGTACGTACACTGAGTAAAACATCAGTTTAATAGAAGCACCTAGATCACATAAAACCTTATGAAAATAAGAGTTACCAATAGTGGAAGGGATAATAAAACTCCCTAGATCTTTTAATTTTGTTGTCAATTTCTTATTCAGTGTGTTATTGAAGTCCTCCGTCATGTATACGGTCTCTAGAGTCCCAAACTTTTTTTCGTTGGTCAAGATGTCCTTCATTAACTTTGTATAACTTGGGATAATTTCTAATACCTCAGCAAAAGGAATAGTTACATTCAAAATTTAGCAAATTCTTCATTCAAAATTTTCTCTCTAAAGAATTGAAGATTAAAAAAAAATCCGATTAAGGACAACTGGAGGAATTTTACTTGTAGACCTTGCAACCTCTGATGTGTGTACAACTTCATCATACTAATCATTGAAACTTCTTACAGGTTCTTCCAAATGCTTCCTACTCCTTAAACTTATAGCTTTGCATTGCTCCCTTGGGTTGACCTCAATGTCACTTGGAAACTTCTCATATTGCAGTGCATTCAAGGAAGAAGCCAACTGACTCATATGCATCTCTAAACTTATGATTGCACTTACCTGTCTCGAAATAATGGCTTCAATTTTTTACACTAGTAGATTTGTCCCCTTATTTGACTCAGTAATGAAACTTCCAATAAGATCCTCGAGAGAGGATTTCTTCCCAACTTTCTCTGAATTGGATTGTAAACTTGATGAAGGTTGCAAAACATTTCTATTATTAGCCTAAGAAAACATTTCATGATACCTCAAACCTAGATGGTAATGAGTAGGAACTAAATTGTGCATATGATTTTTTCCTTGGTTGTATCGTCTGTCATTCACATAATTTACTTGTTCCATTGATGAATACTTGAAGTATTGCTCACTGGCCTCATAGGAACTAACCTAGATGCTCGACGATTTCTCTTACAAGTACGTTTAATCTTACGGTCGAAGGGAACTAAATTAGCTCCAACTCTGGGCATACAACACGTGATCTTGAACATAGATACACATAACAATTGTTCAGAGAAAAAACTAAGTCCACAAGAAAAATTAAAAGAGAGAATTTAGAGAACCAAACACAAAAACAACAAGAAGCTAAAATTGCATAATTTACCCTCTAAATTAAAATCAAACAATCACACCACAATATTAATTAAACTAAAAAATATGCCAATCTCCAATGACGACGTAAAAAACTTATTGGATATCGAGTTATCATGGTTTTCTTCAGATTAATTGTGATTACTCATCCCCTATTTTATTTAGGGAAACTAAACTTGGATTGATACAAGAGTAGAACTAAAGTAAACATTTATATGTTTTGGAGTCCATTTAGGGAAACATTGATTGCAACACTTTCATAAAGCAATTTTTTCCCCTACCTCTTCTGATTCGCTGGAACATATTTTAAATAGACCCTTCCATTTCAATTTGAGGATATCTAGGGTTCCATCCCCATGATCACTACCTCCATCCACCATTATTTCATCTTCATCTTCAACCTCTAGAAGCTCACGAGATATTTTATCTTCTTCAACTTTTGTGTGTGATGTGGAACTGACAGCCCACCATTGATAAGCTTGAGGAGAAGTAGTTATTGTCGGAAGAAGTTGACGCACCCAACTTATTGATGCTGCAACACAATCCACTGCCTAGTTCATTCTTTCCTCTATATCTTTCATCCGCCTTAGTATTTTTACAACTTTAATTTATTTCTATCATCATGTTTTCATTTGTTGTTTTAGTATCTCTATTTTCAAGCATGAGTTAGTTCTTCTTGTAAGTCTTGGTTAAAAGCCTATGTTGTAATCTCTCCTTTTTTTTAACTGAAATTTCTATCAAACTAGAATTTTTCTACTTGAGAGTTCTTTTGTTGAAATTTCTGTTATCCACCAAATCAACCGATGTAGAGTAATAGTATGTTTGTGGCAGAGGAACGGTCGAGGCATGTTGAAATACTCATGTAGAGCAAGAGTGAACATAGTTTGCTAGATTGTTAATAGTGTGAAATGAAGCTTATCGAAGGCTCTATTAAAGTTAAGTTTATAAGATTTACAATGATTAGTGGTCGGAGTCATCCAAAGGGATCAAAGTTCTTAATTTTAATTAAGTACCATAGTTATTTCTACTCAATTTTATTGAGAGAAACATAACTTTGAATTTTGATTTTGGAAAAAAATAAAAGGTGATAACACACAAAATGTGTTATTCTTAGGCTTATCTTTTGCTAGTTTTTATGATAATTTCAGGGCTTTCACGTGTCTAAATCATTGAATTTTAGGTTAAGAGCATTAACAGATCAAATGGAGGCATATTAAGGTATTCAGGTTAAAATCGAGGCTATCAGAGCGCATAAATTGAAGCAAGTTGATCAAAAGGACCAAACCAAGCTTTCAGACCCGAGGGCATGGCGTTGAGACGCTGCTGAGAGCGTTGCAATGCCATGCCGTGAAGAACTCAAAGCAGAAATCCCGTGGTGACGACATTGCAACGTTGCTTTGTAGCGTCCCAACGCCGGTTCTATATGAAGGCACACGTGTTTATGTGCAGCGTTGCAACGCCAGGAGTATTTCCCTTTTTATTTTAGCGCCTAGAGCACGGCGTTGCAACACTGTCCCTAGGGTTGCAACGTCGTGCCGATTATGCTTATAAATACAATATGATGTCCAACTTGTAAAGGGAGCCGAATTGTATAGAATTTTAGACCTATTTTCGACCCATACACTCTAAAAGGAGCATAAGACTATTCTTTGAGGGCCAAGCACGAGAGTGGAGGCTCGAGATTGTGACGGGAGCTCGGACACGAGGACCGACATCGACACTGACAAGTTTTCCTCTCTTTCTCTTTAGTTTGTTGTTTGGTTTATGAACTCTAGTATGACATTAGTTCTGTTTTTGTAGTGATTATGAGTAGCTATTGTCATAGTTAGGGGATTGATATAGCTCGTTTATGAACTTATTTTAGTACTGTGTTGAACTTTGTTTGTGCTGCTTTATTTTTTGTAATTCATACTTAATGCTTGCTTTTCTTTGGCCAAGTTTAGCATGTTTTTATTGGTTTAAGTTGATTTCGAGAGAATATACTTAGATTTGATTAAAATTGCCAAAACCTTAGTAAATCCGTACTCGAGACTAACGGGTTCTTTGGGAAACATTTTTAAGGAGTTGCTTAATGCCTTTCATGCTTTTAAAATTCATAAGGAGACTTTAGCATTTATCGTATGCATGAGAATCATTAGAGCTCGAGAGAGTCTTTTGAGACTTTAGCATTTATCGTATGCATGAGAATCATCAGCAGCGTCTCAACGCCATGCCCTCGGGTCTGAAAGCTTGGTTTGGTCCTTTTGATCAACTTGCTTCAATTTATGTGCTCTGATAGCCTCGATTTGAACCTGAATACCTTAATATGCCTCCATTTGATCTCATTAATGCTCTTAACCTAAAATTCAATGATTTAGACACGTGAAAGCCCTGAAATTATCATAAAAACTAGCAAAAGATAAGCCTTTCATGCTTTTAAGTTAATACCTTTAATGCTTGCTTTTCTTTGGCCAAGTTTAGCATCTTTTTATTGGTTTAAGTTGATTTCGAGAGAATATACTTAGATTTGATTAAAATTGCCAAAACCTTAGTAAATCCGTACTCGAGACTAACGGGTTCTTTGGGAAACATTTTTAAGGAGTTACTTAATGCCTTTCATGCTTTTAAAATTCATAAGGGGACTTTAGCATTTATCGTATGCATGAGAATCATTAGAGCTCGAGAGAGTCTTTTGAATGTCTTCAATTTCTTGTTTATAATCTCACAACCATAGTCAATTGCATGTGCTAAAATAAGGAATTTACTAGTGAAATCAATTCTTCTAACAATTCTATCATATTCGTGTCTCCACTTGTATATTTATTTTCTTTCTTTATTTTCACTCTTTTATCAAATTTCTGTTTATTTAGATAAAATTAAGGATTAGTATCTTGGTAGTTAATCAATCTAGAAAACCATTCATGAGGACGATACTTGAAACTCTAAATCACTATATTAAAACTTGACCTGTACACTTGCGGTATTGCAATATATTTTTATGCAACAAGTTTTTGGCGCCGTTGCTGGGGAATGACAATTATTTAGATTGATCAATATTAGGAGAAAATTCAAGATTTTAGACTAAAGTTTTTTTTTCTCCTTTTTGTGTTTTTTCTTTATTTGTAATTATTTCTTCCTTTGGTTTGTTTTTCCTTATTTGTTTTGATTCCTTTTTTTGTAATTATTTGTGTTTTCCTTATTTTCTTTCTTGTTTCAGTTCTTTTTATTTTTCTATCTAATTTTTTTTTATTTTCTTGTCTCAAGGTTTATGCGCAAGGAGAAAGTTGCAGACCTTCAACCTTTTGATCTTGAAATTGAAAGGAAGTGCAAAAGACTTCTGAGGGAGAACAAAGCTGAAATCCTTCCAATGGCATGCCAAGAGATAACCAACAACCCTAAATCCATCAGGTAGTATTTCCAACCTGAACTGCAAAAGACTTCTGAGGGAGAACAAAGCTGAAATCCTTCCAATGGCAGGATGGAATAGTCCACGCCCTATTAATGCTAATAATTTTTAATTCAAAATAGAGTTGATTCAGATGGTTAGGGAGAATGCCTTTAGGGGGGCTAGCCACAGAGGAACCTAACTCTCATTTGAGAAATTTCCTGGAAATTTGTGGTACAGTAAAACTTAATGGTATCCTGTGGATGCTATTCGTTTATGTCTTTTTCCTTTTTCTTTGCAGGATAGAGCCAAAGAATGGTTGAGGTCCCTCCCACAAGGATGTATTACTTCTTGGGCGGACTTGGCGCAAGCCTTCATGACCAAATTCTTCCCACCAATTAAGGCTGCAAAGATGAGGACTGAGATTGGGACTTTCAGACAACATGAAGGAGATCAATTGTTCGAGGCCTTGGAGCGTTACAAAGACAAAGTGAGGAGGTGCCCACAACATGGGTATCCAGATAGACTCCAAGTTCAATTATTCTATAATGGACTTGCAGGTCAGACTAGGACCATTCTAGATGCTACTACTAGAGGGGCGTTCATGGCAAAGACTGTACTAGAATCTTGAGCCCTCCTAAAGGAGGTGTCAATCACGCTACTACAGTGGCCCACAAAAGGCGAAAAACCTAGACCAATAGCTGGTCTTTACCAAGCTGGATGAGGTAACCACTCTCAAATCTCAAACGACATCTCTTACTCATGCTTTAAATAAACTTCTTTGGTACACCACATTCCATGGCTACTTCTCGGTGCTCCAAACCCCATGGAGAATTCAACATGGAGCAAGTGCATTATCCGAATAACGGGGAGCAAGAAACGTGGGGAAATAAATTCCATAATAACTTACCAACACATTACCACCTGGTTTGAGTTCTCATGATAATTTTTCCTATGCTAACAATAAGAATGTGTTGAACCCTCCTTCAGGTTATGCTTCTAATTCTTACCAATCTGAGAGGAAGGCATCTCGCGAGGAAACGGTAAGCTCCTTCATAACGAAATCTCGGAATAGGTCAAACCAGGTTGGAAAATGCACTCACCAGTGCGAATAGTGTAGTCGCGATCAAGGAGCCGCCATCAAGAACATGGAGACTCAAATCAGTCAAATGGGTACAATAATCCATACCCTTCAGAAAGGTAAATTACCTAGGGACACTAAGGTGGACCCAGGGGAAACAAGTAAGGTTGTTCATCTGAAATGAGAAATTGAGTTATTTAACTCTTAATCTCCTGAAGTTTTGTTGAGTGTTTCTATAGAACAGGTGGGTGAAGAAAGGATTAAGGAGCTGCAGTAAATGAGGAAACCACCTTGAGCAAAAAAATAAAAAAATCAGTCTAGCTAAAGACATTAAAAAAACGCTTCTCGGGAGGCAACCCAAGCTTCTACTTTTTAGTTATTTGTGTTTTGCTTTTAGTAGTTTGTTTTGTTTGTTTGTTTTAGTTTCTAGTGTGCTTTGTTTTGGTTTGCAGGTTATTATTGATTTTGTTCCTTCGATCCATGCTCCCGTTTTGTAGTACTTTATCTCTCGTGACTTGGTCGTCAAAAGAATCAAAAGAAAAATGAAGATCTCTATTACTCAGGACAATATTGTTCACTCTTACCCTTCTTACTTTCTTTGAGCGTATTTTGGAAACATTGGGGACAATGTTTAGTTTAAGTTTGGGAGTGGGATGTCTTTTTTTTTGATTTTTATGATTTCTTGAGTATGTGTTGAATTGCTAATTAGACTTATGCATAAGTATGAATAAGATGACCTAAGATGAGATTTAATTAAAATTTTTGTGATTCTGCTGAAACTTGAGAGCATGATATGAATCTGAGCTAATTTAAAATTTTTCTTGAGTTTTTTTCCTGCAATATTATGCACATAGCTTGTGTTCCTATAGTTTTGAATGCTTAGAACAAAGTTATTAGGTTTAGAAGTTTGATGTAACCTCGATAGATATAAGGACTGATTTGAGAGTTAAACTGTAGGATAGGGTGAATGACACTATGAAGTGCATGATCTGTAAATTATGTGCATTATATAAAAGAGTTTGTCGTTGTATTTTTGTTGTTTTGTTTGCTGTGAAAAAACAATCGTGAGGACAAAAAGAGCTACCTTCATTGTGATCAGTTAGGCCACTTATTGAGCGAGTGTTCTAGGTAAGGGTCCCTACAGTGGATCTGTGAAAGTTAGTGTCCTTGAACAAAAAAAAAAGAAGAAAATAGAACAATTGATATAAAAAAAAAGTGATTGACTACTGAGTAAAGTTTTTTATTTATTGAATGTGGGGAGACTCAATGATTAGAAATTATGACCAGTGTAGGGGTAAGTTGAATGGAGACCCTAATAAAGTTGTTCGGGCTTAGTAAAGATGAAAGGAACGAAGGCTAATCACACACACATGTAGGGACACTTAGGAAAAGTTTTAAATTGCTTGTTGAAGTATCATGCTTGAGTGTTTGTTGTGATTGCTGAAATTTCCTTTTAATTCTCTAAGGCTTGAGTCTGATGTATGCATAAGAAAGAACATCTTATGGTTTAGTTATGTTTTTGCTCGGAACTAGCAAAAGTTTAAGTTTGGGGGTGTTTGAAAGCACACAAAATGTGCTATTCTTAGGCTTATCTTCTGCCAGCTTTTATGATAATTTCAGGGATTTCACGTGTCTAAATTGAAGCAAGTTGACCAAAAGGACCAAACCAAGCTTTTGGACTCAAAGGCATGGCGTTGAGACACTGCTGAGAGCGTTGGAACGCCATGCCGTGAAGATCTCAAAGCAGAAATCCCGTGGTGACGGCGTTACAATGCTTTGCGGTGTTGCAAAGCCGGTTTGATATGAAGGCACACATTTTTTGGTACAGCCTTGCAACGCTATTTCCAACGTTGCAACATTGCAAGTATTTACTTTTTTAATTTAGTGCCTAGGGCACGACGTTGCTATTGGGGTTTATGCTCTAAACAAGTGTAGTTTTGAAATAATGATATTTCAAATAAATAAAGATGTTATTTATTATATTCTCGCACATAAACCTAAATCCAATAAACTAAGTTCCAAGGTTATAATGTTCGATCTTGAACAATTGTGTATCTTCACAGGTCCTGTCCCTGAGAACATATAGGCATATTGCAACGCTGCCCCTGCATCAAGTCTCCGTCTCATACGCGCGCAAAGCGTTGGTAACGATGAACATCGTTGCAAGCGCCATTGATTTACAACCTCATGGAGCTACTATTTTCGCCTAATTCCGCTCCGTTTCTTCATAGCAACACTTTGCCACGATCGACACGGACTTACAGACTCGATTTACAATACATTTTTCCCAAAACAATGGGCCTTTACATTGAACATTTCAATTGAATTGTAAATCTAAATGTCAAATCATGTAAACATCCATTTTTGCAAAACCACATGCAATTTCTGTAAATTGAATGCTATACCCACCTAATTTTGAGAAATTTCTAACACAATTAAGAGCACGATTAGGCTCTGATACCGATTGAAGGGAATTGAATCCGTGTGGAAGCGATTGATCGCATTTGCTCTCAATTGTGTGACGTAGAAACACTCAAAACCAGAAAATCTAAGATAAGCATACAAATTGAAAGCATAAATGAGTTAGATGGATACCTTTGAAGATCGATTCTTCAAGTGGTTCCTCGTCGTCTACGAGCTCCTCTTCTCTACGAACGAATCCTGGAACACCACCAAAAGACCTTCTTGATTGTTCTCTAGGAGAGGGAGAGAGGTGGGATCTCCTTTGGATTAGGGATGTTTTGAGAGAGAACTTGAGAGAACTCTTGTGTTTGCCGTAGATGCAAAACTACACAAATAGATCAAGTGTCTAAAAAATGCATCCAAAAAGATGCTTTTATAGGCAATGTGGGTGGAGACAAATTCTCCACCCATTTTGCCACTAACTTCACATATTATGCATAAATGCATAATATAAGGTGTCAAACACCTTATTATATGAATCATATTCACATAATGTGGAGAAATTGGATTTAATTAAATCCAATTTTATCTCTCCAAAATTCTACCATTAGTTATGTCCCAATTCCATAATTAGACACAATTAAGTTCAATATAAATCATATTCACATTGAACTATATATTATATTAATCATATCACATATAATTGATGTAATCCCTAAATTTGAACTTGAACATTTAAAATTTATTTCAAAACTTTATACCTTCTATTAATTCCATGTTTATGTCGAGAGGGACCTAATTGACCTACTGGATCGTGAGCTCCAACGATACGAGATTGACTAATCAAACTCATTGATCCCGTCAATCAACATTCGTTAACTACGAGTCACTCCACTAAAAACTCGTAGCTACACTCTCCTCACTGTAGGACAAGTTGTGTCCATTGATTTAATCAATGCTCGTGAATCAACCCTTAACAGGTTGTTCATAGTCACAGTTGGGTCAAATTACCGTTTTAACCCTGTGAGTACTTTTTGCACCTTAAGCACCACTGATCCTCTAATGAACAACAAGTTTATGGTCTGACCATAAACATTATCCCTCTTGGGCCAACAAGAGGGAGGGGGCCCCGTTGTTCAAGACATGGATTCAGCTCTTAAGGGAACAACCTATCTAGTTACCCAAGAACGGGAATGAGTAAATTCCTTCTTGCGAAGTTGAGTCCCCAACTCCCTACAAGGTTTCATCCCTGAGAAGGTAGACATATTGAGTCGACAACTCTGGCCACTCTCACCCGTACTAGTCAAAGGACAATCCCCATCAGACAGGAGTTCGCAAGTCGTCAGGATTTAGGTTGAATCACTATTAGTCATCGTTTGAATTATTAGCCCTAACCTATCAACGGTGTTACTGGATTAGTCTAACAATTCTTGGTCCAGTCTTGTACAAACTCTTTGCACAGGATGCCCCCACTCGCATGTCAACTACATGAAGGAGCTGGATTTCCTCGTTTGTATCAAATACAAAGTGGGTCGCATCCATAGTGTTAACATGATGAGGTTCCCAACCTAATCCATCTACTATAGACCATTTGTGTCACAAATTAGAATGTGACCCTGAAGCTTAGTTTATTGGATTTAAGTTTGTAATTGCGAGAATACAAGTTTGAAGGAAAAATAACAATTTTATTTATTTTCTTAAATAATTACAAATACACGAGTTTAGAGCATAAATCCCAACAAACTCCCACTTGTCCTAAACCTAGTGGAGTACATAGAACATTACAATAATGCAAATACAATAAACTAGGGCATTGAATACCCTTTGATACAATACTCCCACTTGCCCTAGTAAAGTTCTAATGTGTAAACCTGGAGTTTCTAGTGTTGGGCCCTAAACAAGTGTAGTTTTATTTCAAATAAGATGTTATTTATTATATTCTCGCATATAAATCTAAATCCAATAAACTAAGTTCCAAGGTTATAATAATAGAACTTGAACATTTGTGTAGTAGACATATAAATCTAAATCCAATAAACTAAGTTCCAAGTTCCAAGGTTCGTGGTTCGTTGTGTTACTGTTTTTCTTAAAATTGAAAGTATCACACACAATTTCAAGGCTAAGCATGCTTTGGAGAAGAAAATTTACAACAAGTATAGAAGTACCTACCTCTTGAAGAACACTTCTTCACGTTTTTCTTCTTCGGTCACGATCTCAACGGTTTCTCCACAAACAAACCACGAACTGGATCTCGAATAAAGTGACACCTCCACTTAATCTTCTCGGTTGTTCTCTGGAGGATGAAGGAGAGTATGTGGGACTCCCTTTGGCTTGGGTTTTGGAGAAATTTAGAGAGGATTCTCTAGAGAGAATTTTGAGAGAGTGAGATACCTTTTGGAGTGAAATTAAAAAAAAAATGGAAATGTTAGTCTTCCAAGTGCTTCTCCCTGCACGTATTAATAATGGTATGTGGTGGAGGTAAGATTTCCACTAATTTACAATTTTACCACAACTATATAATATGAAAATCATATTTGCATATCATATAATATAAGGTATCACATACCTTATGATACAAATCTTATTTGCATAATTGTGGAATTAAAATTGAATCACATTCAATTTAATTTCTCTCAAATGAATTTCTCCAATTGAGCCTTATTTAAATAATTAGACTATACTATAATTCATTATGAATCTCGTTCACATTAAACTATATATTACGTCAATCATATATCATATAAATGACATAAATACCCTTTTCATGAATTTGAACACTTCAAATACACTCTAAACTGTATACCCTTATTAAGTCCAAATTGAGCCAACCGAGGGACCTAATAGACCTACAGATCATGAGCTCCAATGATCCGAGATTAATCGATCAAACACTTTGACCCGATTATTCAACATTCATTAACTACAACGAGACTCCACTATAGCCCCGTAGGTGCACTCTCCCACTATAGGACAAGTTATGTCCATTGATATAACTAATGCCCGTGAGTCGACCCTTCACAGGTTGTTCGTAGTCACAGTTGAGTCAAATTACCATTTTACCCTTGTGTCTACCTCTTGCTCCTTAAGTCTCACTACTTCTCTAATGAACAACTTTTTTGTATGGTCCAACCATAAACAACATCCCTCTCGGGCCAATGAGAGGGTTGGGCACCGTTGTTCAAGCCTTAGAGATAACACTCAAGGGAACAACCCCTCTTGTGTCCCTTGCTCGGGAACAAGTGAATTCCATGTTGCATAGTCAAGTTTCAAGCTCCCCTCGTTCTTCTGCCCCTGAGAAGGTAGGCATATTGTGCGAGCAACACAAGCCACCCTCACTCATAATAGTCAAAAGACAGACCCCCACAGACAGGAGTCCGTAACACGCTCAGGATTAAGGACGAGTCATTTATGGTCATCTACGAATTTATTAGTCCGATACTGTTAATGATGTTACAACAGTAGGTTTAATAATTCACGGTCCGGTCTTGTACAATCTCATTGCACAGGATGCCCCCACTTGCATGTCAACCACATGAACGAGCTAGATCACCTCGTTTGTATCTAATACAAAGTGAGTCACATCCATAGTGTTGCCAAAATGAGGTTCCCAACCTTATCCATATACTGTAGATCGTTCAGGTCAATAACTCGAACGTGATCCTCTCTGTGTGTCAACTACACACCGTTCAAGTTCTCATAAATATGAGCCTGAAGCTTAGTTTATTCGATTAAGTTTATAAAATGCGAGATACAAAGTTTGAATAATAAATAACCTTTCTTCATTAATTCATGAACTATTACAAACGACGTGAGATTAGGGCATACACCCAAACAAACTCCCACTTGAACTAAGCTGTGGAGTACAAAATGATAGGATCGAATCCTGTAGCGGAAGCGATTTAAATCGCGTGTTCTTGTAATGTGTTACATAGATCTAATTAGAAACATATATTTAAAGCGATTATGCATGCTTATTAAGATTCTACAGCCAGGAATTTACCTTTGTAGACAAAAACCAACACGGCTCCTTTGCTCCTCTCGTTCTCACCATCTCAACAATCACGTGTTCTCAGTAAACTACGAACAAGTTTTTGACACGCCCACTAGATCTTCTTCGTTTTATCTCTAGGAGAGGGAAAGTGGTGGAACCTCTTTTGGAGTTAGGAAGATTTTGAGAGAAAGAGAGTGTTTTGGAACTTTTCCATCACACAAAAGAGAGCACTTTTTGGGGTTTTCACCAATGCTTTGGAATGCTTATAAAATGTGAATCTCATGCACATATTTATAGGGAACAGGATGGAAATGACCATCCTACCTATATAGTGCTCTTATAGTATATTTCTCATTTAATATATAAATTGAACTATATACTATTTCAATTATATCATATATAATTGATATATCTCCTTATATATGAAATTGAACACTTTAATTTCACTCCAATCTATAAACCCTCAATATTTCCATGTTGAGCAAACAAAAGGATCTAATGGATCTACAAATCCTGAGCTCCAATGATACGAGATTAATTGATAAAACTCTTTGTTATAATTAACCAACATTCATTAACTACGAGTCACTCCACTATAGACTCGTAGTTACACTCTCTCTCATCGAAAGACATGTATTGTATCCATCGATATAATCAATACCCGTGAGTTGACCCTTCACGAGTTGTTCGTAATCACAAATTTCGGTCAAATTTCTTTGTTTTACCCCAATGATTACATCTTGATCCTTAAGCTCCATCGATCCTCTAATGAACAACCAAAGTCTATGGTCCTACCTAAAATTAATTCTTCTTAGGCCTAGTAAGAGCGGGGTCTGTTGTTCAAGACACGGATTGAGTTCTTAAGAAAATAACCTATATGATTCCCTAATTTAGGAATGAGTGAATTTCATCTTGCAGAGTTAAGTTCCCAACTACCTATAAAGTTGTGTCCCAGAGAAGGTAGGCTTATTGAGTCGACTACAGGCCACTCTCACCCATACTAGTCTAAGGACAAACTCCATAAGCAGGAGTCCGTAGCTTACTCAGGATTCAGGGCAAGTCAGTAATGATCATCTATAAATTATTAGACCTATCTTGTTAACGGTGTTACGCTAGTAGGTTAATATTTTGTAGTCCGATCTTGTATAATCTCATTATACAGGATGCCCCCATTCACATGTCAACCACATGAACGAGTTGGATTACCTCATTTGTACTAAATACAAAGCGGGTCACATCCATGGTGTTACCTGTATTAGGTTCCCAAACTTATGCATATATCATAGACCTTTTAGGTTATACTTGAACAACTGAATCCAACTTGTGTCCACTACACAATTGTTCAAGATCAATCATTATAACCTTGGAACTTAGTTTATTGGATTTAGGTTTATGTGTGAGAATATAATAATTAACATCTTTATTTATTTGAAATATGATTATTACAAAACTACACTTGTTTAGGGCATAAACCCCAACAATCTCCCATTTGACCTAAAGCTAGTGGAGTACATAATGAACATTACTGTAATTTAAATACAATAAACTAGGGCAATGAATACCCTTTGTACAACATACTCCCACTTGCCCTAGTTAGGGTAAGATACGTAGTCCTACACCTTCTAGGTGACTCTCAAACACTTTAGGCGAGAGAGCCTTTGTAAATGGGTCAGCAGTATTGTGCTCCGAAGTTATCTTCGTGATATTTACGTCTTCTCGATGCACTATCTCCATGATTAGGTGATAATTTCGCTCAATGTGTTTTCCCCTCTTGTGACTTCGGGCTTCTCTTGAGTTTGCCACCACCACTATTATCACAATAAAGTGTGATTGGCAAACTCATTTGGAACACCTTCAAAATCTATCATGTATTTCCTTAGCCATACGGCTTGTTTAGCTGCTTCACAAGCTGCTACATATTCGACTTCCATAGTTGAATATGTGATGCATCCTTGCTTGATGCTTCGCCAAACGACAACCCCTCTGTTAAGAGTGAAAACTGACCTGACGTAGATTTCCTAGAATCTTTGTCAGTTTGGAAGTCAGAATCTGTGTATCATGTAAGGATCAAATCCTTAGCTCCATACACAAGCATATAGTCCCTCGTTCTCCGAAGATACTTGAGGATTGTCTTAACCATTGCCCAATGTTGCGGTCACGGGATGGATTGATATCTACTGACCCTTCCTACTACAAAGCATATGTCTGGCCTAGTACACAACATAGCGTACATAAGGTTTTCCACAACTGATGCATAAGGAATTCGTCTCATGTCCTCAACATCTTGAGGTGTCTTAGGACACTGTTCCTTAGACAGATGAACTCCATGCCTGAAAGGTGATAGGCCTTTCTTGGAATCTTGCATCTTAAATCTTGATAACCCTTTGTCCATATAAGATGTTTGAGAAAGTGCTAGAGTTTTGTTCTTGCGATTCTAGACAATCTGGATTCCAAGAACAAATTGCTCCTCTCCCAAATCCTTGATTTGGAATTGCGAAACTAGCCATTTCTTAATGTCAGTTAGATGACATACATCATTCCCAATGAGTAGGATATCATCCACATATAAGACTAGGAAAGCGACATAACTATTGATGATTTTCTTGTAGACACAAGGTTCATCATCATTTTGATCAAAGTCATAAGATTTAAGCGCCTCATCAAATCTTATGTTCCGGGACCTAGAAGTTTGTTTGATCTATAGATAGACCTTTTAAGCTTGCAAACTTTTTGCTCTAGTCCTTGTTGTATGAACCCTTTGTGTTGGTTGATGTAGATGTTTTCGCCAAGATTGTCATTCAAGAATGTTGTCTTGACATCCATCTGCCATACTTCATAGTCATAATATGCGGTAATGGCAAGTAGGATACGGATAGACTTTACCATAGCAACAGGTGAAAACGTTTCCTCATAGTCCACCCCTTCTACCTGGGTATAACCCTTTGCTACTAGTCTAGCCTTGAAGGTTTGCACATTTCCATCTACTCAACATTTTCTCTTGTAGATCCACTTACAACCTATAGGTTTTACCCCATCAGGTTTATCTACAAGATCCCAAACAGAATTGAAGTGCAGAAGGTGAAGGGAATTGGAATTTCCTGCAGCGGAAGACGTTGTGAAACATCGTTGTTTTGTTGGGTAATTTGTATCTTAAAATTGAACTAATCTAATTAATTCTAGGCTAAACATGTATTTTACAAGAAGAAACAGAGAGTTAATGTACACTAACCACTAGAAGAACCTTTCTTCACAGTTTTCCCCTTCGGTCACGAACAACTTCATACCAACAACCTCTACTATCACGAACCTCGAACCGAACAGTTTGAACACCTCCAAAAGTGTTACTCAACTATTCTCGGTAGGTTGAGGGAGAGTATGTGGGACTCCCTTTGATTTTGGGTGAGGGGAAGAGTAGAGAGAAACTTGAGAGAGTTTGAGAGAAGGTGTGAGCTCTTTGGAATGAAAATAAAAAAAATGAGACAAATCATATCAAAAAGCCTCTTGCAAAACCTTTAAATAATGGTGAGAGGTGGAGTTCAATTCTCAACCAATTTACCATTTTACCATTTTACCACAACCTTATTCTACAAATCTCATTTGTATAAATGTAGAATTTTAAATTGAATCACATTCAATTTAATTTCTCTCAATTAAATTTTTCCAATTAGCACTGATCAATTAGGCTCACCTATAGTTTATTATGAATCTCATTAACATAAAACTATATATTATGTTAACTATATCACATATAAATGACATAAATACCCAATTAATGAATTTGAACACTTCAAATCCTCACCAAACTGAAAACGCTCAATTTGTCCAGTTTGAGCCAACCGAGTGACCTAATGGACCTACAGATGATGAGCTCCAATGATTCGAGATTAACCTGTCAAACTCTTTGATCCGGTTATTCAACATCATTAGCTACGGTAACACTCCACTAAATCTCGTAGCTGCACTCCCATCACTGTATGACAGGATGTGTCCATCGATATTGTTGGGATGTATGTCCTAATCACGTATATGTTTGTAATATTCATTATTGAAATAAATAAGAGCTATTTTTTCATAACTTTGTGTCTCACATATTTACAAACTTTATCCAATAGACTAAGCTCCAAGGTCATTGAATTATGAGAGAACTAGAACTTGAACGGTGTGTAGTGGACACACACGGATGATCACGTTCGAGTTTATGGCCCGAACGGTCTACAGTATACGGATAGGGTTGGAGACTTAATCCTGGATACTGTTGTGGATGCAACCCGCTTTGTATTAGATACAAACGAGGTGATCCAACTCGTTCATGTGGTTGACATGCGAGTGGGTGCATCCTGTGCAATGAGATTGTACAAGACCGAACCGTGAATTATTACACCTATTGATGTAACACCGTTAATAATATAGGACTAATAACTTCGTAGATGACCAATAGTGACTCGACCTTAATCCTGAGTTTGTTACGGACTCCTATCTGCGAAGGTATGTCCTTTTACTAGTACGGGTGAGGGTTGTCACAGTTACTCGCCCAATATGCCTATCTTCTCAAGGACAGGACCACGTGGGGAGCTGGGAATTTGACTACGCGAGATGGAACTCACTCGTCTCGACATAGGGAAACTAAAGGGGTTGTTCCCTTAAGTGCTGTCTCTAGGGCTTGGACAACGGGCACCCACCCTCTCACTGGCCCGAGAGGGGTGTTGTTTATGGTTGGACCATACAACGTTATTGTTCATTAGAGGAGCAAGAGGTAGACAAAGGGGTAAAACGGTAATTTGACCCAGCAGTTTCTCTGAACAACTTTGTGAAGGGTCGACTCACGGGCATTGGTTATATCAATGGACATAACTTGTCCTACTGATGATGGGAGTGCAACTACGGGCTTTAGTGGAGTGTTACCGTAGCTAATGAACGTTGAATAACCGGGCCAAAGAGTTTGACAAGTTAATCTAAGATCATTGGAGCTCATCATCTGCAGGTCCATTAGGTCCCTCGGTTGGCTCAAACTGGATAAATTGAGGGTTTAAAGTTTGGTGTGGATTTGAAGTCTTCAAATTCATGAAAAGGGTATTTATGTCATTTATATGAGATATGGTTGACATAATATATAGTTTAATCTGAATGAGATTCATAATAAACTATAGTTTAGCCTAATTGACTAATTAGTGCTAATTTAGAGAAATTGAGTTGAGAGAAATTAAATTGAATGTGATTCAATTTAAAATCCACTATTATACAAATGTGATTTGTATAATAAGGTATGAGATATCTTATTATATGTGTTATGCAAATATGATTTGCATAACATAATGTTGTGTTAAAATGTTAAATAGGTGGAGATTTCAACTCCACCTATCACCATTATTTAAGGCTTTTGTAAGATGATTTTGCCATTTTTTTGGGATCTCACCCACAAGAGCTCTCTCATTCTCTCAATATCTCTCAATTTTCTCTCTACCCCAAACCAAAGGGAGTCCCACCACTCTCCCTCAACCGATCTAGAAAAATCGAGAAGATCAATTGGAAGTGTCCAATTTGTTCTGGTTCGTGTGATCGTTAGAACGAAAGAGATCGAGATCGGAGAAGGGTTCGCGAAGAAGAGTTTTTCAATAAGTAAGTGTTACTTTTAACTTTCTGTTTTTTCTTCTCTACAAAGCATGTTTAGCCTAGGATTTATGTGATAAAATTTATTTTAAGAAACATTTTTTCACAACGAACACCACGTCGGTTCAAAGTCGTTTTTGTTGCGAGAGTTTCATTTCCTTCAATTGGTATCAGAGCCAATCGTTAGCTTTTCATTGTGCAAACTGTTTTTTCTTAAAATTAGGTGGGGTTTTGCCTTAATTTCATGAGATGAATTATGGTTTTGCACGTTGGATGTTTCGGTTTTGGCACTTAATTAGATTTACTTTTCTGTAGATGAAGTCAATGTAAAGACCTAGTTTTTTTGGGCACTTTAGAAAGTAAACCGAGTCTGTAAGTCTGTGTCGTTTGTGGCAAGAGTTGCTGTGAAGAAATCGAAGCGGAATCAGACGAAAAATAATGAAGAACAGCAAATGAGTTTGTTGTTCTGTCGACGGCGTTGACACGCTGTTCTTCGGCAACTCATAGCTGTCCGTGCGGATCGAGGTTGTGCTGATGAGCAGCGTTGCAACGCTGAGGCATTGGGCGCGCCAGTAACAACGCTAGACGCTGTAGCGTTGCAACGTTGCGAGTGTAGTGGGCAGTGCTCGCGAGAAAAACACGTGGTAATGGTGAATTAAGACGTGGAGGTTGCGGTTTCGAGCCCTAGAAGCAACCCTTTTTTATTTTAATTATGTATTTATTTGTAAAACGTATTTAATTTATGACTTTATTAATTAATATTAATATAAATGTTATATAAATGTTAATTAATGTAATTAAAGTCTCTAGGGTGCCAAAACCAGTCCAATATTGCTATTTAATTTATTTTATGCATGTGATGTACGAAATTTATTTTTCTATGTGCATAATGTATGTCTTATAGATTGAAATCCAACCTTAGGTTAAACATTTCATGCATCATTTTTATATTATAAGAGTTATAATATATAGTATGCATGATAGGATTATATTATAAGTGTTATAATATAATGCATGTTTTAATTTAATTAATATAAGTGTTATATTTCTTACATTAAAAGCATGGACATGCATTTATTCATGTGATGAATGTATGTTATATAGTTTATTATTCATGTGATGAATGATCAAGCACTATAACAAAGAAATGCATGTAACCTAAGTTAATTATTAGTTTTAAATTGTTTAGAACTTGAATAATTAGACTTAGGTTTTCTAGTTCTAATAAGATTAGAATTACGAAATCAAATATGACTTATGAATGGTGACTAATTAGTAACTCTGTCTAAGGAAGGTTCTGTCTAAGGCTGGGGTATTTAAGCTAACGCTTTGCGGAACACCCCTACCTTGGAACCGACTTGAGAGTGAATTTGGTCCGGAGATTCATAGGTTATATTCTCGTGAATGGCGTTTAAATAAAAGTTAATTAAATTACTCACATAGACCTAAGTTAATAATGTGATTATAGACTTAGGCTAATCCAATATAAGAGTTATATTGGTAGACTTAGGTAAATATTAGCCGATTTATATAGGTCAATCCCGATTAATTTAAAGTGCTGAGTGGGAGTAAATAAAGTGTATAAGATACATTTAATTTTCAAACCACAAATCTCCGTTAAGTTCACACCGTGAGATCCATACTCGGCCTCGTGGCGCAAATGGGAGCGTCCCCCTTCGGATGGTATTTGTATGGGTCAATATCAACGTGAATAGAGATAGTACTTATAGTGAGTGGGAGCGGGACCTGTGAAAACGGGACCCACGGTGTTTTCTTTCGATTCACACCGTGAGACGCCTATGTTCCGTTTGCTAGTTTGGCCTGGACCAGACAATCCCTTCGGAGGGCCTTGATCAAGGGAGTCGGAACACCGTGAATTCTCGAAAGGGATACAATTTTCTTGTTGGTTTTCCTTCGTGGTTCACCCTTCGGTGGCTATTGTTTGGACGGATACTTGGAAATTTAAAGATAGAGGGTGACACTCACGAAATTTGTTAAGAGTTAATGGATTCTGACCGAATAATGGTAACTGGATGCCTAATAGAATAAGGGTTATTCTGGTCTTAGTGTCTGGTCGAGAAAGTCTCGTCCTAGAGTAGGAGTATTTCTGTTCACCCTTCGGTGGAGGTCATTCCAAATTTTTTGGGTATCATTGCAATTTTTAATGGCCTGGGGATCATAGAATAAATCCAATAAACTAAGCTCCAAGGTTATAACATATATCTTGATAATATCTTGAACATCAGTGTAGTGGACACTATTTGTGTTGAGTTCAAGAATATAACCTAAATGGTCTATGGTATAAGAATAAGGTTGGAAAGCTCATTCTGGTAACACCATGGATGCGACCAACTTTATAATTAGTACAAATGAGGTAATCCAACTCATTCATGTAGTTGACATGCGAGTGGGGGCATCCTGTATGAAGAGTTCATACAAGACCGGACCGCAAACTATTAGTCTAACCAGTGTAACACCGTTAACAAGATAAGACTAGTAATTTATAGATGGTCATTAGTGACTCGACCTGAATCCTTAGCAAGTTAAGAACTCCTGCTTATAGGGGTTTGTCCTTAGACTAGTATGGGTGAGAGTGGCCTATAGCCGACTCAATAAGCCTACCTTCTCGGGGATAGAACCTCGTAGGTAGCTGCGAACTTATTTGTGCAAGATGGAATTCACTCATTCCTACACTAAGGAATTAGATAGGTTGTTCCCTTAATAACTGACTCCAGGTCTTGAACAACGGGGCCCCGCCCTCTATGAGGGTATGAGTCTATGGTAGGACCTTAGACTTGTTGTTCATTAGAGGATCAGTGGTGCTTAAGGAACAAAGAGGTAATCACAAGTGTAAAACGGTAATTTGACCCAGTTGTGATCACGAACAACCTGTGAAGGGTCGACTCATGGGTAATGACTATATCAGTGGACACAATAATATCTACAGCGAGGAGAGTGCAGGTACAAGTCTTTAGTGGAGTGACTTGTAGTTAATGAATATTGATTAACTTGATCAAAGAGTTTGATCAGTTAATCTCATATCATTCGAGCTCATGAACTGTAGGTCCATTAGGTCCCTCCGTAGGCTCAACATGGTAATATTGAGGGTATAAAGTTTGGAATGAAATTGAAGTGTTCAATTTCATACATGAGGTGTTATATCAATTATATATGATATAATTGATATAATATATAGTTTTAATGTGAATAGATTCACATATAAACCATATACTAATGAGAGAATAAAAGAAGGGTAGGATGGTCATTTCCATCCTAATTCCTTATATATATATGGTTGTATGAGATGCAACTAGGTTAAGACATTGTGTGCCATTTGGTTGTGTTATTGGAAAGGTTCCAAAAACACTATATCTCTCTCTCACAACACCACATCTCACCTAAAGGTAACCCACCTTCCTCCCTCACCTAGAGAACAACGGAGAAGATCCGGTGGTAGTGTTCATAATCTGTTGGGTTCATGTTGCTGAGATTGTAGCAGTGGGAGAAGGAGTACTTGAAGAAAGGTTCTTCAAAGGTAATATTTTTTAATGTCCATAGTATGTTTATATGCTTAATCTAGGTAGAATTGTTCTTGAATGTAATCTTTGTAACTAAATTGAGAACGCGCGATTTACAATCGCTTCCACTACGGGACTCGATTCCCTTCAATTGGCGTTGAGGCAAGGTGGTTGCTGAGACGATCGGAGTGAAAACGAGCAAGGAATAGGAGATTCCACATGCTGTTTGTGTGCATCGTTGCAACGCTGCGCTTGCGGAAGGAGGCGCGCATCGAGGCGCGTTACCGCGCGACCTTGCCGTTGCAACGCGCTCCAACGGGCAGAAACGGACAAGGCGCAACGTTGCAACGCCATAGGCGTTTCACGCGAAGGAGGAACGGGCGAAAATTCGTTTTTATTATATATATTAATTATAAAAACGTTTTATATTTAATATATTTAATATATTTAATTTTAATTAATATAATTAGATTATATTAATTAAAATTGAATTTAGGGTTCAAAAATTGGTCTAATTTTGAAATTTAAATTATGCAATTGTTGTGTAATTATTGCCATGCATAATGGATGCTTTTATTTTCAAAATCCCACCTTAGGTTAAGCATTTTCATGAATCATTTATAATATAGAGAGTTATATTATATAGTTTGCATGATTAATTAATATAAAGTTGTTATATTAATTTATGGACAGCATTGACATGCATTATATATCATGAGATGATTATGCTATGAATGTCTTATTATACATGTGATGAATGATCAAACACTATAACATAGTATGCATGTCACCTAAGGTTAATTATTAGTTTTAAAATGTTTAAAACTTAGAAATAATATACCTTAGGTTATCTAGTTCTAATTAGATTAGAATTAGGAACCAAGTAATTTATAAGCTATGATTAAAAGAGAAAAACTCTGTCTAAGGAAGGTTCTGTCTAGGCTGGAGTATTTAAGTTGATGGAAACGGAACACCCCTACTTGGGAATTGGCCTGGGAGTGAAATTTAATCCGAGAGTTTATAAATTACAGTAGCGTTAGCGGGTTTATTAAGGGGTTAATAAATTAGAAATCCTAGGTTTAATATAAAGAGTTATATTAACAAACTTAGGATAAAATCAATATAAGAGTTATATCGATTATCGATATAAGAGTTATATTGATAGAGTTAGGTAAAATCATTAGCCGAGTTTTAGCCTAAGTAAGATTCCTATAACTTTAAAGTGTTTAGTTGGGGGAAAAGTGTATACGATACATATTTTTCCACCTACGTTATCTCCGGGAAGTTCACACTGTGAGACTCATACTTGGCCTCGTGGCGCAAACGGGAGCGTCCTCCTTCGGATGGTGTTTGTATGAGTCAATATCAAGGTGAATGGAGAGGGTACTTATAGTAAGTGAGAGCAGGTTTAGTGAAAAACAAAACCTACAGTCTCTTTTGTCGGTTTACACCGTTAGACCACTATGTCAGCCTGCTAGTTTGGCCTGAACCAGACAATCCCTTCAGAGGGCTTGATCATAGGGGATCTAACACAGTAGACACCCGAAAGGGATAAAGATTTCCTTAGACTGTTTTTCTATCTAGTCCACCCTTCGGCGAATTTTATTGGATGGAGACTCTGGGATCTAAAGACAGAGGGTTACACTCACGGGGTACATAAGGTATGTATGTATCCTGACAGAAAAATTGTAACTAAAGCCTATAGGAATAAGACTTATTCTGGCATTAGGTTTTGGTCAAGAGTGTCTTGATCCAGAGGAGGAGTGTTATTGATTACCCTTCGGTGTCATACATTCAAAACCTTTGGAGTATCATTGCAAATTATAAATGGCCTAGGAATCATTTGATAATTAGCTAAAACATGATTGGATTAGAGTTGTAGCAAGAAACTCATACAAGTCCGTTTGTAAATTTTTTCAGCAAAAATGTCTAGCTCTATTATTTCCTTATTGGGTGCGAAAAAGTTAACCGGAGAGAACATAATGACTTGGAGGAATGGACTCAACATAATCTTGGTTGCACATGATCTTAAGTTCGTTCTCAATGAGGAATGTCCTCAATTTCCTTCTCAGAACGCATCTCAATCTGTTGAGGATGTGTATGACCGCTGGATCAATGCCAATGAAAAGGCAAAAGCCTATATCCTGGCTAGCATAACTGATGTTTTAGCCAGGAAGCTAGAGGGCAAGGTCTCAGCTCGTGAGATCATGGATTTTGTGCTAAATTTGTCTACGCAACCATCCAAACAAATTCGGCATGAAGCCCTAAAATTCGATTACAACACACGCATGAAGGAAGGAACGTCAGTGAGAGAACATGTGCTAAATCTGATTGCTCACTTCAACATAGCGGAATTAAAGCAGGCGGTCATAGATGAGAAATGTCGAGTTTTGTTCATCCTAGAATCTCTTTGAAGAGTTTTACGCAATTAAAGTAGCAATGCAACGATGAAAGACATAGAGTATGATCGACTTCTCGCTAAATGAAATTGCGAATTATCGGTTTCTTATGGATGATAAGAGACAACAGAATGGAGAGGTAAATTTGTTTGTCCATTCCAAAAGTTCTCAGGAGGATTCATCCTCTAGGACTAAGAACTGCAGCCATACTTTTAAACTTAAGAAGATACAGAAGAAGAGGAAAAGGAGCAAATAAAGAGCAATCGTCTGACAAGGAAAAACTGTTATTTGATAACATGTAGCTTAAGGGTTTATTAGAAACCTTATTTCTATTTCTTGCCTTAGCGAACATTGTAATTCATTTTCTTTTCAATTGAATAAAGTGTTTATTTCATTGGAAAAGTATTGTACTATGTGTTGCTCTTCTTGAGAATTATTTGCAATGGTTTAATCAAGTTAAAATAGTTTTAACAGTGAATTATACAAAAGTGCAAGTACACGAACTAATTTCTCCTAAAGAAAATGCTCACCTTTGGCATTTTAGGTTGAATGACATTAATCTCAATAGGATTGAGAGATTGGTAAAGAATGAACTTCTAAATGAGTTAGAAGAAAATACTTTACTTGTATGTGAATCACGCTAGAAGGCAAAATGACTAAAAGACCTTTTAGTAGAAAAGGTTATAGAGCCAAAAGGCCCTCAGAGCTTATACATCTGGACCTTTGTGGTCCAGATGAATGTTAAAGCAAGGGGTGGATATGAATATTTCATCTCTTTTATAGATGATTATTCCAGATTTGGGCATATTTACCTAATGCACCACAAGTCTGAAGCACTTGAAAAGTTTAAGGAATTCAAGACTGAGGTTGAAAATCAATTAGGTAAAACTATTAAAACACTTCGATCGGATCGAAGTGGAGAGTACATGGATTTAAAATTCCAGAACTATATGATAGAACATGGAATTACATCCCAACTCTCAGCTCCCGGTACACCATAGCAAAACGGTGTATTGGAAAGGAGAAATAGAACCTTGTTGGACATGGTTCGATCAATGATGAGTTATGCTCATCTCCTAGTTCCTTTTGGGGTTACTGCAGTTGGAGACTGATATACATTTTGAATAGTGTGCCCTCAAAAGTGTTTCAAACACCTTATGAACTCTGCAAAGGGCGTAAAGGTAGTTTATGTCATTTTAGAATTTAGGGCATCCAAAGACATGTGCTTGTGACAAATCCAAAGAAGTTGGATTCACATTCAAAATTGTGCCTATTCGTAGGCTACCTAAAAGAAACAAGAGGTGGTTTATTCTATGATCCTAAGGAAGATAAGGTTTTTGTGTCGAGAAATGCCATTTTCTTAAAGCAAGACCACATAAGGGACCATAACCAAAAAGTAAAGTAGTGTTGAGTGAGTTAGACAAAACAATAACAAAGGTTTCTAACAAAACTAGTACGTCAACAAGAGTTGTTGATACTAGTTTGTCTAGTCAAGAGAGTCCATCTCAAGAGTTGAGTATGCCTCGACGTAGTGGGAGGGTTGTAACACAGCCTGACCGTTACATGGGCTTATATCTGAAACCCAAGTTGTTATACCAGATGACAACTGCGAGGATCCATTGACTTATAATCAAGCAATGGTTGACAAAGACAAAGACAAATAGGTCATAGCCATGGACCAAGAAATGGAGTCTATGTACTTCAACTCTGTTTGGGATCTTGTAGATAAGCCTGATTGGGTAAAACCTATAGGTTGTAAGTGGATCTACAAGAGAAAGCGTGGTGTAGATAGGAAGGTGCAAACCTTTAAAGCTAGACTAATAGCAAAGGGTTATACCCAAGGTGCAAACCTTTAAAGCTAGACTAATAGCAAAGGGTTATACCAAGGTAGAAGGGGTTGACTATGAGGAGACCTTTTCACCTATTCTATGGTAAAGTCTATCCGTATCCTACTTGCCATTGCCGCATATTATGACTATGAGGTATGGCAAATGGATGTCAAGACAACCTTTTGAATGGCAATCTTGAGGAAAACATCTACATGGACCAACCTAAAGGGTTCATTAAACTGAGGACAACAATAAAAAAAGGTTTGCGGAGCTTAAAAGGTCAATTTATGGACTTAAACAAGCCTCAAGGTCCTGGAATATAATATTTGATGAGACAATCAAATCTTATGGTTTTGACCAGAATGATGATGAACCTTGTGTCTACAAGAAAATCATCAATAGTTTTGCCGCATTCCTAATTCTCTATGTGGATGATATCCTACTCATTGGAAATGATGTAGGTTATCTTATTGACATTAAGGATTGGCTAGCTACGCAATTCCAAATGAAAGATTCAGATAATGCACAGTTTGTTCTTGGGATCCAGATTGTCCGGAACCGCAAGAATAAAACACTAGCCTTGTCTCAAGCATCTTACATAGACAAAGTGGTGTCAAGGTTTAAGATGCAAGACTCAAAAAAGGGCTTGTTGCCTTTTAGACATGGAGTCCATTTTGTCTAAAGAGCAGTGTCCTAAGACACCTCAAGGAGTTGAGGATATGAGACGAATTCCTTATGCATCATTTGTTGGGATCTCGATGTACGCCATGTTGTGTACTAGGCATGACATCATTTTGCATTTGGAATGGTCGATGAGTATCAATCCAATCCGAGGTTTGAACACTTTGGACAGCGGTTAAAACAATCCTTAAGTATCTTGGAGAACAAGGAACTACATGCTTGTGTATGGGGCTAGGGATTTGATCTTTACGGGATACACGGATTCGACTTTCAGGTCGATAAAGATTCTCGAAAATCTACATCGGTCGATGATTTACTCTTAACGAGAGGAGCTGTAGTATGGCGAAGCGTCAAGCAAGGATGCATCGCGATTCCACCATGGAGGCCCAATATATACGACTTGTGAAAGCGGCTAAAGAATTCATTTAGTTAAGGAAATTCATGCTAAATTTAGAAGTTGTTCCAAATATGAATTTGTCCATCACGTATTGCGATACTTGATGGTGCGAGGGCAAATTCGAGGAACCCCAAATTCACAAGACGGAAAGCACATTGGCGGAAGTATCATCTCATCCAGATAGATCGTGCATAGAGGAGGCGTGATTGTCACGAAGATAACCTCGAGCACAACGTTCTCGATCCTTTACAAAGGCTCTCACGGCTAAAATATTTGAGTGTCACTTAGAAGGTCTAGGTTTACAAGTCTTCTCCAACTAGGGCAAGTGGGAGTATTTTGTACAAAGGGTTTAAATGCCCTAGTTTATTGTATTTACATTCTTTGTAATGTTATAGTACTCCACAAGCTTTAGGTCAAGTGGGAGATTGATGGGATTTATGCCCTAAAACTTGTGTAATTTTGATCAAAGAAATAAAGAGTTATTTGTTTAGATAAAATTACAGTCTTGCTTTATAAATCCAATAAACTAAGCTCGAAGGTTATAACATATATCTTGATAATATCTTGAACATCAGTGTACTGGACACTATTTGGGTTGAGTTAAAAAATATAACCTAAATGGTCTATGGTATAAGAATAAGGTTGGAAACCTCATTCTGGCAACACCATGGATGCGACCCACTTTGTAATTAGTACAAATGAGGTAATCCAACTCATTCATGTAGTTGACATGCGAGTGGGGGCATCTGTATGAAGAGTTCATACAAGACAGGACCGCAAATTATTAGTCTAACAAGTGTAACAGTTAGCAGGATAAGACTAGTAATTTATAGATGGTCATTAGTGACTCGACCTGAATGCTGAGCAAGTTAAGAACTCCTGCTTATAAGAGTTTGTCCTTAGACTAGTATGGGTGAGAGTGGCCTGTAGCCGACTCAATAAGCCTACCTTCTCAGGGACAAAACCTCGTAGGTAGTTGGGAACTTAACTGTGCAAGATGGAATTCACTCATTCCTACACTAAGGAATTAGATAGGTTGTTCCCTCAAGAAGCCGACTCTGAGTCTTGAAAAAGCGGGGCCCCGCCCTCTATGAGGTTATGAGTCTATGGTAGGACCTTAGACTTGTTGTTCATTAGAGGATCGGTGGTGCTTAAGGAACAAAGAGGTAATCACGAGGGTAAAGCGGTAATTTGACCCATTTGTGATTACTGAACAACTGTGAAGGGTCGACTCATGGGTAATGACTATATCAGTGGACACAATATTATCTACAATGAGGAGAGTGTAGCTACAAGTCTATAGTGGAATGACTTGTAGTTAATGAATATTGATTAACTTGATCAAAGAGTTTGATCAGTTAATCTCATATCATTGGAGCTTATGAACTGTAGGTCCATTAGGTCCCTCCATTGACTCAACATGGTAATATTGAGGGTATAAAGTTATGAATGAAATTGAAGTGTTCAATTTCATACATGAGTGTTATATCAATTATATATGATATAATTGATATAATATATAGTTTTAATTTGAATTAGATTCACATATAAAACCATATACTAATGAGAGAATAAAAGAAGGGTAGGATGGTCATTTCCATCTTAATTCCTTATATATATGGTTGCATGAGATGCAACTAGGTTAAGACATTGTGTGCCATTTGGTTGTGTTATTGGAAAGGTTAAAAAAATACTATATCTCTCTCTCACAACACCACATCTCACCTAAAGGGAACCTGCCTTCCTCCCTCACCTAGAGAACAACGGAGAAGATCCGGTGGTAGTGTTCGTGTTGCTGAGATTGTAGCAGTGGGAGAAGGATCACTTGAAGAAAGGTTTTTCAAAGGTAATATTTCTTGTTGTCCATATTATGTTTATATGCTTAATCTAGGTAGAATTGCTCTTGAATGTAATCTTTGTAACTAAATTGAGAACGTGCGATTCACAATCGCTTCCGCTACGGGACTCGATTCCCATCAGATTTGATTTTCTAAGTTTTGTTTAGACTAATACAAAGTTTTTTCTTATTTTTAGCAAACAAAAATGTCTAGTTCAATAGTTGCACTCTTAGCTTCAGACAAACTCGTAGGAGATAACTTTCAAACGTGGAAGAATAATATCAACACGATTTTGGTAACTAAGGACCTAAAGTTTGTGCTCACTGAGGAGTGTCCTCCGGTGTCGGGCTCGACCGCACCGCGAAGTGTTCGTGATAAGTACGATTGGTGGATCAGGGCCAATGAAAAGGCCAAGGTCTACATCATTGCGGTTATCACGAAGTTTTGGCAAAAAGCATGAGGTGATGATCAGCGCTAAGGAGATCATGGAATCTCAAACAGAAATGTTTAGACAGCGATCCTTTCGTGTCGGCCACGATTCCCTCAAACACGTCTTCAATGCTAGGATGAAGGAGGGACGTATGTCCGTGAACATGTTCCAGACATGATGACCCACTTTAATCTGGCAGAGATGAATGAGGCTTCGATCGACGAGTCGAGTCAGGTCAACTTTATCCTGGAGACTCTTCTGAAGAGTTTCATTCAGTTTCGTAGCAATGTTGTTATGAACAAAATTAGCTACACTCTTACCACCCTTGTCAACGAACTATAGAACTTCCAGTCCTTGATGAGGATAAGGAAACCGGAAGCTGAGGCAACAGTTGCCTTCAGGTCCCTTCACAGGGATTCGACCTCTAAGACAAAATTTGTAGGCTCTTCAGGCTCGAAAGAGAAGAAGAAGAAGTTGAAGAAGGGCAAAGCTTGCCGTGTTGCCACCTAGAAGAGCAAAAAGGTCAAGGAAGTTGCGAAAAAAGGAAAGCGTTTCCACTACAACGGGGATGGTCACTGGAAGAGAAACTGTCCCAAGTTCCTTGCCGACAGGAGGAAAGAAGGTAAATGTAATTTACTAGTAACTGAAACTTTTTAGTGGAATTACCCTACCGGATCTTTGGATTGGGCGCCACTAACCATGTTTGTTCTTCTTTTCAAGGAATTAGTTCCTGGCAGCAGCTGCGAGAGGGTGAGATAACATTACGGGTTGGATCGGGAGAGGTTGTCTCTGCTGCAGCGGTCGACACAGTGAAACTCTTTTTTAGCGGGAAGCACTTATTATTAGATAATTTGTACATAGTGCTAGGGTTTACTAGAAACCTTGTTTCCATTTCCTGCCATATTGAACATTGTATTTCTGTTAACTTTGAATTAAAGAAAGCGTTTATTGAACCTAATTCAGTCAAAAGTGTTTTGAATACTGAATTGTTTAAAACGATAGAAACACGAACTAAAAGAGTAAAGGATTCTCCTAAAGAAAATGTCCATCTTTGGCATCTAAGGTTATGCCACATTAATCTCAAGAGGATTGAGAGACTAGTGAAAAGTGAACTTCTAAGCGAGTTGGAAGAAAACTCTTTACCGGTATATGAGTCATGCCTTGAAGGCAAAATGACCAAACGTTCTTTTAGTGAAAAAGAATATAGATCCAAAGATCCTCTGGTGTTGGGGTTTGTGCCCTAAACTCGTAGTTTGTAATTTTTATTCTAATTATTGTAATAAAGAGTTATTGTTCGTTATTTACGATATTGCCCTTGTTTTAAACCTAAATCCAATAAACTAAACATCCAAGGCTATAAAATGACTCTTGAACTGAATGTAATGTACATATAAAAGATCTTGGTTCGAGATACAACCTAAAGGGTCTATAGTTAGGGGATAAGGTTTGGGTACCTTACCCTGGTAACACTATGGATGTGGCCCACTTTGTATATGATACAAATACTGTGATCCTAACGTGTTCAGGTAGATGACATGTGAGTGGGGATATCCTATGTAATGAGATTACATAAGATCGGACCGCGAAATAGTAACCACTAGATGTAATTCTGTTGACTAGCTAGGTTTCTATTTCACTAGGATGACCTAGGCAACTTGATCTCAATCCTGGGCAGGTTACGAACTCCTGTTTGTAAGGGGTTTTCCTTTGAATAGTATGGGTGAGAGTGGCCAGATTCACCGACTCAATATGCCTACCTTCTTGTGGACACGACCGAGTGAGCGGCTGGGGACTTAACTTAGCAAGATGGAATTCACTCCTTCTCGCCTACTAGGGTAAGTAGATGAATGTTCTCTTAAGTGGTGTCTCTGTTACTTGAACAAATGGTCCGACCCTCACATTGGGCCGAGAGGGAATTATGTTGGTAGGAACACAAAAGAATTGTTCATTAGAGGAGCACTGGTACTTAAGGTACAAGATGTAACCCAGGGGTAAAATGGTAATTTGACCCAGCTGGTGTTACGAACATACGTGAAGGATTGACTTGCTCTTATTGGTCAATATCCGTGGACACAGAAATATATCTGAAGTGAAAAGAATGCAGCTGCGGGCCTTTAGTGGAGTGTTTCTGCAGTTAACGAATGTTGAATAGGAGGTTAATGAGATTGACCGAATAATTTCTTATCGTTGCAGCGTTGCAACGCTGTCGCCTCCAGCGTCGAGTTGCGTTCTCAACGCTAGCGGCGTTGCAACGCTACACCCAGCGTTGCAACGCTGCTCTGCAGCAAGGCCTCCGTCCGCAAGGACAACGTTGAGACGCCAAGAGGCAGCGTTGAGACGCCATCGACAGAACAACAAACTCTTTGTTGTTCTTCCATCGATTTCTGCCTGTTTCCGCTCCGATTTCTTCACAACAACTCTTGCCACAAACGACTCAGACTTACAGACTCGATTTACAACAAAATGCCCAAAAACAACGGCCCTTACATTGATCTCATCAACATAAATTGTAAATCTAAACTCGCTAAAAAGCGAAAAACATCCATTATGCAAACCAAACATTCATCTCATGAAAATTAGGCAATTTACCCACATAATTTTAACAAAAGCGATTGCATAAAAGAAGAACCATAGAAATGGCTCGATACCAATTGAAGGAATGAAAATCCTTGAAATGAAGACGATCGAATCGTCGTGGTATCATTATGCAACATGGTTTTGTTAAAACGATCTACAAAAGATCTAGGCTAAACATGCTGGAAAAGGAAGAAAAAACAGTAAAAATAAAGGTACTTAATTGTTGAAGACTTTCTTCAAAGTTTCTTCCTTAAATCACGAACTCTTCGTGCTTCTCAAACTCAACGAACTCTTCCCATGAACGGAACCCGAACAACACCACTTGGAGTCTCGGTTGTTCTCTTTTGGAGAAGGGAAGTTTGTGGGAACTTTTGGAGTTTTGGAGAGGGAGGAGAATAGAGAGAAAGTAGAGAGAACTTTCTTCTTCTCTTTAGTGAAATTCTAAAAAATGAGAGAATGCCCATCATCCTACTTGCAAGAAGGGATTATATAGTGGAATTGATGGAATTTAAACCTCCACATTATTACCACTTTACCACAACCATAGGTTATGCAAATCTCATTTGCATAACCACATAATATGAGATATCTCATATCTCATATTGCAAATCTCATTTGCAATAATTGTGGATTAATTAAATTGAATCACATCCAATTTAATTTCTACGTAATCAAATTCTCCAATTAGCCCCAATTCAACAATTAGGCTAACCTATAGTTTATTATGAATCTCATTCACATAAACTATATATTATATCATTCATATCTCATATAAATGACATAAATGCCCTTAAAGTGAAATTGAACACTTCAATTTCATACCAAAACATTAACCCTTCTTTTAACTTGATTGAGCCAGCGGGGACCTAATGGACCTACGTGGCGGGCTCCAATGATTCGAGATCAACTGTCAAACTCTTTGACCGGTTAATCAACATTCATTAGCTACGGTAACACTCCACTATAGCCCGTGTCGCACTCCGTCGATCGCGAGAATATTACGTGTCCACCGATATAACCAATGCCCATGAGTCGACCCTTCACGGGTTGTTCGTGAGACGGTGGGTCAAATTACCGTTTTACCCCCTGTGTCTACCTCTTGTTCCTTAAGTCCCCACTTTGCTCCTCTAATGAACAACATATTGTGATGGTCCAACCATACACAACACCCTTCTCGGGCGGTGAGAAGGTGGGCGCCCGTTGTCCAATCCACGATGACTTAAGGAACAACCCCTCTAGTTTCCCTATAAGAGGAACAGTGAATTCCATCTCGCGTAGTTAAGTTCCCGAACCCTACTTGGACATGTCCACGAGAAGATAGGCATATTGGGCGAGTATGCCGTCACCACCCTCACCCGTACTAGTCAAAGGATGGCACGGACCCCGCGACGGGAGTCCGTAACACGCTCGGGAGTTGGTCGAGTCACTAATGGTCATCTCTGAAGTTATTAGTCCTTCACCACCAGCGGTGTTACATCGATGGGTCTAATAATTCACCGTCCAGGTCTTGTACAATCTCATTGCACAGGATGCCCCCACTCGCATGTCAACCACATGAGCGAGTCGAGATCACCTCGTTTGTATCTAATACAAAGCGGGCGCATCCACCGGTGTATCCGAGGATTAGGTCTCCAACCCTATCCATATATTGTAGACCGTTCGAGTCATTAACTTTCGAACGTTATCCTTTCTGTGTGTCCACTACACCTTTATTCAAGTTCTAGTTCTCTCATAAATTCAATGACCACCGGAGCTTAGTTTATTGGAAAAGTTTATAAATATTGCGAGACACAAAGTGATGAAATGAATAATTCTTATTAATGTCAAACAATATATTACGAACACGAGATTACGACAAAACTCCCAACAGTAGGTCCATTAGGTCAACCTTCTAGGTCGTAAAGGGTTCTTAGATTGTTTGAATTTGAAATGTTCAAATTCAATTAGGGAATAAATTTAATGTATATAGATAAGATACAATATAAAGTTTTGGAACTATATATTATAAATTTAATGTGAATATGATTCATATTAAATTTTGTGAGAGAATTAAATATTTGAAAGAGTTCAAATATTAATTTAAATGTGAATGAGATTCACATTTGAAAACTATAGGTTAAAATTTAATGTGCATGAGATGTGCATCAAAACTATAGGTTAGAGGGAATATTGATTAAATATGATTTGATCATAATTAAATATATGCTATTTAATTTAATTTTGGTTAAATGTGATTTAATTAAAATTAATATTCATTTATAATTAAATCTGATTGAATTATTAATTAAAATTAATTAATTTATTATTAAATTAATTAAGAAAACGTGTCGAGGATGTGAAACGGTTGGATCTTTAACAGGAGATTAGAATGTTTCCGCCGCTTCGAGGGATCTTGGTGTTTTGTCAAGCAAAACACATGTCATTCAATGCCTCTGTAAACTTCTCCTATTCCCTAATTATTTTGGCTTGTTGTTACTCCAATTTTGAGCGTTTATTGTGCTCTTTGACTCACTGCTTTAGGCTAAATGATTGTTTTTGGGCTGAATTTGTGATTAATTTGGGTTGTTTTGTGACTGAAAGACATATTTGAATTTATTAAACAACACAAGCATGCATAAATTAGAGATGTGTGATTTACATGAACACTAAATTTTCAGCAAGTTAGGTTGTTTTAATCTAATTTTGGTTTAAATTTATGGTTGATGCCATTGATTGAATTTATGAAATTTTATTGAATTTAACATTGCATGAGAATTAAAATTGGCCCTTTAACTTCTCTATACTTCATAAACTTGGGAAAGCTAATGAATTAGAAAACTAAAATTTCATTCTAGGATTATAATTGATTAGGATAATTAACACCTAGAACCAAAATCATGGGCATAATTTAGATCACAATTGGAAAATTGTAGGTTTTACTACCGAAAGAATCATTTGAATGCATGTAGGTAAATTCAAGGCATCACTCAAAATTTATTCCAATTGAACATTAGAACTCTAACCTAACCTGAGCTTATTATTACAAATCTCCATCTCTTGTAATCTGTCTTTCTTGTTCGCATTCTTCTCTCCCCGCATTTAAATTCAGCTATTTTCTTTGTCTTATCTTATCTTTCTTACTTATCAATTTATTTATTTACAAAAATAATTTGCACACTCATGCATTGCAATAAAATAAGGAAAATTTGCTAGACACTCATTCATTTAGGTTTAGCTAGTCCTCGTGGGATCGAGCATTAACTTATCACTTGTCGCACTCGACTGCGTATACTTGCACGCCCTAAAAGTGTCGTAGTCTTATTCTAAGTTACATTAATTTAGGGCACTCGATATTTTCGCTCCCACTTTCACTCTTCCTCTCCCTATCGCACAGCTAAAAAGGAGCGAATATGTGAATTGATCGATCGATGGTTTTTGGTGCAATTATGATATTGCTCACAAAAGAAATCTTTCCTCTCTAAAACTCCTTTGCTCTCCACATTGTTGGTCCCTTCCCACCAAGGGAGATATAAGTAGAAACTCGTGAGGATAGGAGGCTTTTATTTTGGCAGTAGTGTCCTTCTTGGAAGAATGTAAGAATTGGTGTCCGCTGGTTCTTTGTTTCAATTGGAGCAAGGAGTTGTTGATTTGATCTACAAAGGTAATTTTGAATTCCTTATTAGTCTAATGTTTTGAACAACATGTTTGCATGTTTTAGTTCCATGCCTAATTAGATTAGATTATCGCTATTCTTGGTTTTTACCCAATGTACTAGTATTTGGAATAAACTAAAACAAACAAGCAACTACGATTTTAATCACGCTACGCTGCTCAAGGGGATCTCGATTCCCTTCAATTAGGTATCGTAACAATGCTTGTTTTGTTTTGTTGAAACAAATTTGCATTGGATCAAGAGAATTACATTTTGTTTGATGTAAACTAGTTTAGGAAATTTTGTCCTTAGATTTATTTTGATTAGAACAAATTAAATGTAAAGGCCTCGCATTTTGAGCAATTAAGTGCATTATCGAGTCCTGTAATTGCTATGAGTCCTTCGTGACCAATTTCATGCAAATCGATGAGATTAGGGTTAGAATTTGGCATTTGAAGTTGTCGCTTTCAAGGAAGAAGTTGTTGTATGAAACAACGCTGCAATACTTGGAACTCGAGTTGAATTAACTATAATCCTCGTGTTATATCAAGGTAATTAAAATGTTTATTCACCTAGACATAAGGCTAAAAAATGAAGTTATAATAGTTATAATAGGCATAGACTTAGATAGATTTTATTAGCTGTAATGTTACACCCCCACCGTACTACCTACTAACTTAGCCCTGAAGACAAGATGAAGCCAACAGACATTGTTTACCTCTTAACAATACCTCGTTGACCTCTGCTTTATTTGATAAACATACTATGCTCGCATATGAAACACTTAAACATAACACACCGAAAACTTGACAACTACTAAACATACATAAGGAGAAACTCTTTAAGTCTCTCTTGAAAACTAAAACGCAAGAGCATCGTAACCACAAACAAAGCCAAACCATTGATTACACATCCACAACCTCTAAAGCACATACAACTATAACAACATAGTCACCTCAAAATAAACTTCAACACATATGGACTTGCTATACAACACCACCCACGCACAAAATATCAAACTCGTGGAGCTTTCAAATGCACTATGGTAGGATATCGTAGCCTCAGGAGCTTGATCTCCACCAAAAAGTTTAAAACACGATCAAAGGTGAGCTATCGAGCTCATTGAATGACCGAGTTTAAAATCTAAAATCGTAAATCATATCACCTAACCATCTATGAGCATATGCATCCGTAATCAAGCATTAAATATAAACGTAATCATAATAGCTTTTCGTGAAACCGCAAGTAAGTATGTCATTAAAATCTGTAAGGCATATAAATAATATTAACCCTTATAAAAACATATAACAATCCACGCTTGTATAGTGGCACGCCCAAGCACAACCAACGCTTACTCTACGATGTAAGTGGGGTCGCCCAACACCTCCCATCGCCTTTGTCGTAGTGGGGCTCGCCGAGCACTAACGCCGCGATTGTTGTCACGAGTACACTCAACGTCGATAACGTAAAAATGACCGCGGTGCACACGGTACTATACAACCTCGCACTCAATATCTCGCTGATTTACTCAATCGAGTCTCGTGAAACACATAAAAGTATTTGAACATGCCTCGCTTATCTTTTCCTTCAGAAACTCAAGCTTACTCGTGATTGTTCATAAAAACCGAAATCTTTAAATCATTCTTGCTTGTACACGCTTGCTTGAAATCATAACATTTTGACTAAATTTCTAAGAATAACCAAACATATGCTCACATATAAATTCCCATCTGGAAATCTAGGCTCACAATGAATACTTGAAACCATTTCTAGGAAAACATGAACACTCATAAATATGTGTTCAAAGGAAAACAATAAGCATTGAAACCATTTCGTTTTTAGCAAAACCTTGCATTTTCATAAGCATAATACAAGCCTATAAAACCGCTTGAGAGGTTCGCTTTGTCACTCACAAACATAGATCTAGAATCTTGGCCCGTACACTGACCTATTTCCTCTTGGCCTTTCAAACAAACAAAAATTAAGCATTAGAACCTCGAGCTCATGAATTTCAACCTTGGAATTACTAAAGCACACCATTTAATTTTTCCAAAGATTTTACATATTTCATGCCATGACTTCACACTCTCATAACTTCTTCATTACTTAGTAAAAAGGATGTACTTTATACCAAACTCGTTCTTTTTGAACCCTTTAAAACTCATCTAAAGAATTGAAATTGAGTTTCCTAACGGATTTGTTCGACAATACCTCAAAGCAGCTTCCTTAAAAGAACCTTATGTTATTTCCAGATTCGCTTCCCTCGCCGCAACCTAAAAATTGACCAAAAATTTTAAACATCTTCACTTCGGTTTCTCACTCACATGTTCTTCATAAAAGTTGTAGGACATTCAATAAGATTTTCAACCATACCTATTAGAGCTTCTGATTCGAATCCTACTCGATCACTGATACCTAAAACCACCCAAAAACCAGAGGCTTCTGATTTTGGACAAGAAATTCTCTCCTCTCTCGCATTCCTCTTCACAAATCAAGAACTTAAGATCCGAATTTGCTCAAGCTTCCGTCACGAACATTGTTAAAAATGAATTAACTTTCAAGCAAATCAAACTTCAACTCTTACCTCTTCTTCCTGGTGGTACTAAATAATTAAAACATCGAATCGCCTTGATTGATCATAGAATTGCCATTGAAATTGAATCACCTTTCTCCTTTCTTCTTCAACCTCAAAACTAGAAAATTTCTTCCTTCTTCTTCCTTCAGCTCTCTTCCGACGAAGCCCTCTGCTTTTCTTTGTTGAAAATGAGAACAAAATGGAAGGAAGGTTAAGTTAATTAAAATTAAGAACCCTTTGCTGTGGATTTGTCTTTCTTCATTTCTTTTCCTTTTAAATTTCTCTTTCTTCATTTCTTTCTTCCTTTCTTTTAATCAAAGAAAACCAAACATTAAAAACAAATTTCCTTTTCCTTTCAATTTCCCAAACAAAACCATTTCATTTTTTTAAACTAAACATACCAAAACATTTCTTTTTCTATTTTTTAAAGAAATTCCAAAGGGAAATTTGGGTTTATACAGAATCGGACTAAGTTAAACCTATACTCTAACCTTAGGAGCTTAAGTGGGAGAAAACAAGGTGTTCGCCTTCGAAGTTTACTCTCTCACGCCCTCAAGAGTTTATACCGTGAGTTCCATGCTCTGGCCACGTGTCGCCAATAGGCGCCTCCTACGTAAGTGTTTGCATGGTTCAATACAAAGGTGAATGAGGAAGTATCCATAGTAAATGGGTGCAGGACGCGTGGTCAACGCATCCACGGTGTCCCCATTAGGTCGCACTGCGAGATTTCTATAGTCCCCGCTAGGTTGTCTCGGGAATGCCCAATCTCACTGAGGGTCCGACTATAGGGTCGGAACACCGCGAACTCCAGGAAATGACAGTGGTCTCTTTGGTAATTTGCCAACAGCTTGTCTTTTCTTAATAGTAGCCCGTGGCTCTGACCTCATTGATCCGAAAATGGTAGGGTCACATTTTACGGGATAAGTTAAGTTTAGTTAACAAGTATTTGACCAAACAAACGGTAGCTAAGAATCATTGAGACATAAGATGTTCTGTAGTGAGAATTAAATAAAAAGTCTCAATAATTTAGGAGGAGTGACTAACCACCCGACGGTGGCTTTTGTTCTAAACCCTTAAGTATCGCATAAAATTAAACGCCTAATTCAAACACTAAGGTTCTTTAATAATTTTGCTAAAATTGATTGATTTGTAATGGGTTAGAGGCATAACTAATTAGAACTTCCTTTTAAATTTCAAAGATGTCGCCCTCAATTATAGCCTTACTCAAAAGTGAACGCTTAATCAAGTAGAATTATACTACGTGGAAGTCCAACCTAAATACGATTGTAGTTGTTGACGACTTACGGTTTGTATTGATTGAAGAATGTCCTCGGGTCCTCGCCAAACGCACCTCAAGTCGTTATGATGCGTATGATCTCTAGACCAAGGCCACTTACAAGGCCAAGGTCTACATTTTGGCTATTGTTTCAAGTTCACACCAAAACAAGAACCCTTCTTTAATCCAGCTTTGAGCCAACCGAGGGACCTTATGGACCTACAAAGTTGACGAGCTCCACGATCCGAGATTAACCTATCAAACTTTTTGACCTCGTTAATCAACATTCATTAGCTACATGTGAACACTCCACTAAAGTCCGTAGCTACACCCCCGCTAGTGCAAGTAATTACGTGTCCACCGATATAATCAATGCCCATGAATCGACTTCTTCACGTGTTGTTCGTAGACACAATCGCTGGGTCAAATTCCGCTTTACCCTCTGTGTCTACTTCTTGCCCCTTAAGTCCCCACTCGCTCGGCCTCTAATGAACAACAACGTTGTAATGGTCCAACCATACACAACAACACTCGTGCATGTGAGAGGGTGGGCACTGTCCAAGCCCTGAGACAACACTTAAGGAACAACCTCTAGTTTCCCTAAGCGGCGGAACGAGTGTATTCAATCTAAGCGTGAGTTAAGTTTCCAGCCCCTACTTGGTCCCCGCCCTTAGAAGATAGGGCAGCATATTGGGCGAGTAATCGTGACCACCCTCACCCGCATTGACTAGTCAAAGGACAAACCCTGCAGACAGGAGTCCGTGAACACGCCAGATTCAAGTCGAGTCACTAATGGTCATCTACGGTTATTAGTCCTTATCACAACGGTGTTACATCAAAGAGGTATAATAATCACGCGCCTAGTCTCGTACACTCAATTGTACAGATGCCCCCACTGCATATCAAATCCACATGAACGAGTCGATCACCCCGCTTGTATCTTAATAGAAAGCGGGTGGCATCCACAGTGTATCCAGGATTAGGTCTCCAACCCCATCCATATACTGTAGATCTGTTTCTGGGTCATTAACTCGAACGTGATCCTCCTATGTGTCTCCTACACACCGCTCATGTTCTAGTTGTCTCATATATTCAATGACCTGGAGCTTAGTTTATTAAGTTAAAGTTTGTATAAAATGTGAGACAGTAAAATGATGAAATGAATAACTCTTTATTAATTTCAAATAGTAATTTACAAACTATACGAGATTAGGACAAACATCCCAACAAACTCCCACTTGGAATAAGTTATCGCAACAAATACATTTCTAAAATGTACATAAATTACAAACGAAGTAATACAATAAACTCGGGGCATTGAATACCCATATACATGTCTCTCACTTGCCCTAGTCGTGAAGTACCCAAGACTTAGACTCTCTAGTGACCTCAAACACCTTAGCCGTGAGGGGATTTGTAAATGGATCAGCTACGCTTGTGCTCCAACGCTATCCGCGTGATCACACGCCGCCAGCTGCACAATCTCCCGTATCGATGATACTTTCGCCAATGCGCTTGCCTCTTATGGCTCCGAGGCTCTCGAGTTGGCTACTACACCACCAGTTATCAAAAAAACAAGCAGGATCGACAAGTTCATATTTGGAACAATTTCCAAATTTGCTGCGAACTTCCTAAGCCAAACAACTTCCTTTGCAGCCTTCACATGCCGCAACGCACTCCGCTCCATAGTAGAATCGATGCATCCCTTCTGATGCTTGGCCATACTACGCCTCCTCCATTCGAATGAAGATCGACCCAAGTGGATTTCCTAGAATCCTTATCGGTTTGAAAGTCGTAATCAGCATCCCGTAAGGATCAAGTCCCCACCGCCATACACTAAGTCAGTAGTTCGCTTCTCCTAAAATACTTGAGGATCGCTTACTACGGCCGTCCGCTGATCTAACTGGATTTGATTGATACTCTACCGACAATCCTTTACCGCATAACATATGTTGGGCCTAGTACATAACATGACATACATCTGTGCCCCTACAATCAAGCATAGGGATCCGTCTCATATCCTCAACTTCTGAGGAGTCTTAGGACACCGATCATTAGACAAGTGAACTCGTGGCTCGAAAGGCGCCAAGCTCTTCTTGGAGTTCTCTCGCATCTTATATCTAGACAACATCTCGCCAATATAAGACGCTTGAGACATGGCTACGCTTCGCTCGTTTCTTCCTGCTCCTGACAACTGGTACTCTAGAACATACCGAGATTCTCCCAAATATTTCATTTGGAATTGTGAAGCTAGCCATTTCTTTACGCAGAAGAAATCCTACCTCATCCACATATAACATCGTAAATGCAAAGTTTTGTCGATGATTTTTCTTGTAGACATAAGGCTCGCAACCTTATGATCAAAGCCATAAGATTTGATTGCCTCATCAAACCTTATATTCCAAGACCTCGAGGTTTGTTTTAGTCCATAAATGGACCTATGAAGCCGATAAACTTTTTTCTCTTGGCCTTAGGTTATGAACCCTTCAATGGTCCATGTAGATGGTTTCTGGCCAAGGTTGACATTCGTAAAGTTTCGGCCTTGACATCCATCCGCCATACCGTAGTCATAATACCCGACAATGGCCGTATGATCCTCGCTCGACTTTACCATGGCAATGTGTAAAAGGTTTCCTCATAGTCAACTCATTCAACTTGGGTAAAACCTTTGCCACTAGTCGTGCTTGTTTTGAAGTTCGCACCTTCCCATCTACGCCACGCTTACGCTTGTAGATCCATTTGCAGCCAATAGGTTTTACTCCCATCCCGGCTCATCCACAAGCTCCCGCATTGCACTGAAGTACATCGACTCCATTTCCTCGGTCCATAGCTTTAATCCATTCGACCTTGTCAACATCAGCCATAGCCTGATCATAGGTTAATGGATCCTCGTTGTCATCATGAGGAGTGACGACTTGGGTTTCAACCAAACACATGTAACGCTCAAGCCGCCTAACAACTCTCCCACTACGCCGAGGCATTCCCAACTCTTGGGAATGGACTTGACTTGACGTGCTAGGATCAACAACACTTGTTGACATACTAGCCCCATCAAAGAACCCTCACGGGCGATCGCCCATTTCGCTCAACATGATTTTGCTCCTAGGCAAATGATCCATGATGTGGTCTTCTCAAGGAAAGTGGCGTTGGTTTCGCACACAAGCACCCTATTTTCCTTAGGATCGAAATGCACTCACCTCTAGTCTCTTTGAGTAACCTACTTAATAGACACAATTTTGAACGGGGTTCCAATTTCTTCTGTTTGATACCAACACTGGGTCCGCATCCCCAAGTTATGAAATGGTGTAAACTACTTTTACAAATAGTCAAGAGTTCGGGAAGGTGTTTCACAAACACTCTGACTTTAACGTTGTTCAAAATATACACCGAGTCTCCATATGCAGAACCCCAAAAGGAATCAGTGAGAGACGAAGCATAATCACTCATCAACCTAACCATGTCCAACAAGGTTCTCATGCATACTCTCCGATACACCATTCCCATCGTGGCATACTAGTGTTGAATGTTGGGATGTAATTCCTGTTCTATCATATAGTCCTAGAATCTGGCTACTATATACTCTCCACCTCGATCCGATCAAGTATGTTTATGGTTTTACCTAAGAGGTTCTCAACCTCGCCTTGTACTCCTAGAACTTTCAAGAGTTTCGCATTTTTTATGCATTAGGTAAATATACCCATACCTCTAATAGTCATCTATAATATATACGTAGTATTCATACACTCATCTAACATAGAGGTCGTAATGTATAAGCTCAAGGGGCTCCTGGCTCTATATCCTTTCCACTAAAAAAGGACGCTTGGTCATTTTACCTTCAAGGCATGATTTACACCTAAATAGAAACAAGGTTTCTAGTAAATCGACGTGTACAAATTGTCCAACAATAAGTAGTTCCACCAAATAGAGCTTCACTTTTCTCGATAGTTGCAAAGAGAGACTATCTCCCTGATCCAACCCGTAGAGTCACCTCACCTCTCGCACTGCTGTCGTGAATCAATTTCGGAAAAAGAAGAACAAACGTGGTTAGTGGCGTCCGAATCTAAAATCAGCAGAGTCGCTACTCTCCACTAAACAAGTTTCAGCCACAAAGAAATCGATTTACCTTGATTCTTCCTCTGCAAGGAACTTGGGACAATTTCTCTTCCAAAGGACTCATCCCCACTGCAGCTGGAAACACTTTCTTTCTCTCGCAAGAACTTCCTTGACCTTCTTGCCTCTTTTGGGCGACATGTTTCTGGCCGCCTTTACCTCTCTTCATCTTCTTCTTCCCTTTCAAGCGAGAAGGAGCAAATGTGTTTAGTCCTGCAGGTCGAAACTCTCGTGATAAGATCTCAGAGGCAACATTTGCCTCAACTTCGGTGCCCCGATCCTCATCAAGGACTGGAAATTATGTAGCCTATCGAGGAGGGTAGTCGAGTGTAGCTTATCTTATTCATAACAACGCTGCTACGTAAATCAAGGAAATTCTTTGAAACCCGCTCGACTCATCGATCGAAGCCCATTCATCTCCTCGCTTAGATTAAAGTGGGTCATCATGTCCGTAACATGTTCACTGTTAGACGCCCCTTTATTTCATCCGCGCGCTGAAGACATGTTTGAGCGAAAGTCGTATTCGACTTGAAAGGATTGTTGTCCAAACATGTCTCGCAACGAATCCATGATCTCCTTGGTGGTGATCATCAACTCGCGGCTTCTTTGCCAATACTCGTGATAAGCCGCAATGATGTAGACCTTAGCTTTTTCATTGGCCCCCATCCATCGATCGATGCATCACGAATACTTCGCGGATGCAAAATGAAGTCGGCAATCGAGGGCACTCCTCAAAGAAGTTACCTAACTTCGTGTCGCTACTACTAGAATCGTGGTTTATATTATTCTTCCACGCTTGGAAGTTATCTCCCACCAGTTTGCTCTAAGCTTAGTAGAACGATTATTGAGCTAGACATTTTAGCTAAAAAAATTCAAAAGATTTTGTGTCGGGCCTCGTGATAAACTTTTGAAACCAATCAAGTTTTAGCAAAATTTAACTCGTGATCCTCAGGTCATTTACAAATTGCAATGATATCCTAAAGGTTTAGAATGACCGCCACCGAATGGTGAATAGAAACACTCCTCCTCTAGGACGGTGACATTCTCTACTGCACTTACCCTGTAATAACTCTTATTCCATTAGGCGCCCAGCTTGTACATTATTTGGTCGAATTCATTAACACTTAACTAATCCCCGTGAGTGTCACCCTCAATCTTAAAGTTTCAAGTATCCGCCCAAACAATAGCCACCTGGAAGGGTGAATAAACAAGGAAAAACCAACAAGGAAATCGATCCTTTCGAATTCACTTGTTCCCGACTCCCATGATCAAGGCCTACCGGGGGATTGTCCGGTCCAAAGCCAAACTAGCAGTGAGGATCATAGGGGTCTCACGTGTGTGAATCGAAAGAAGAGACCGCGGTGTTGGGTTTTTGTGCCCTAAAACTCGTAGTTTGTAATTATGTTCTAATTAATGTAATAAAGTGTTATTATTTCAATAAAGAGTTATTGTTCGTTATCTACTGGGCTTTGCCTTTATTTAAACCCTAAATCCAATAAACTAAACATCCAAGGTTGTTATATGAATCTTTAACTTAATGTAGTGTACATATAAAGGATCTCTTGTTCAAGATACAACCTAAAAGGTCTATAGTTAGGAATAAGGTTTGGGTACTTACTCGGTAAAACTATGGATGTGACCCACTTTGTATTTGATACAAATACCGTGATCCTAATGTGTTCAGGTAGATGACTTGTGAGTGGGGATATCCTATGTAATGAGATTACATAAGATCAACCACTAAATAGTAACCTCTAGTCAGAATTCCGCTGACTAGTTAGGTTTCTATTTCACTAGGATGACCAAGGAAACTTGATTTCAACTCGAGCAAAGTTACTTAACTCCGTCATGAGGGATTGTCCTTTGACTAGTATGGGTGAGAGTGGCTGATTCACCGCACTCAATATGCCTACCATCCCGGGGACAAGACCGAGTGGGCGATCGGGAACTTAACTTAGCAAGATGAAATTCACTCCTTCACGCCTACTAGGTAAGTAGAGGAATGTTCCTAAGTGGTGTCTCCAGACTTGAACAAAGGGTCCGAATTCTCTCATTGCCTCCGAGAGGGACTTTGTTTGTTGGTTGACCACAAACAAATTGTTCATTAGAGGAGCAATCGGGTACTTAAGGCACAAGAGGTAAAACCAGGGGTAAAACGGTAATTTGACCCAATTGGTGTTACGAACATTCGTGAAGGATTGACTTGTCGTTTATTGGTCAATATCCTGTGGACACAGTGGATTATATCTACAAAGTGAGAAGAGGCAACCATGGACTTTAGTGGAATGTTCCTCAGCTTAACGAATCGTTGATCGGGAGGTTAATGAGATTAACCGAGCAATCTCGCGTGATCGTTGGAGCATCCGATTTATAGGTCCATTAGGTCCACCTTCTAGCTCAGAAGGGTTCTTAGATCATTTGAATTTGAAATGTTCAAATTCATTAAAGAATATATTTAATGTATATGGATACGATATAATATATAGTTTTGGAACTATATATTATAAATTTATTCTGAATATGATTCATATTAAATTATGTGAGAGAATTAAATATTTGAGAGAGTTCAAATATTAAATTCAAATGCGAATGTGATTCATATTTGAAAACTATTGGTTAAAATTTAATGTGCTTTGGATGTACATTAAAACTATAGGTTAGAGGGATATATTGATTAAATGTGATTTAATCCAAATTAAATATATGATATTTAATTTATTTTTTTAAATGTGATTTAAATTATCAATTAAATTTGATTTAATTGTTATTTTATTATTATTATTCTTTTAATAATAAAATAAGGGAACGTGTCTTCCAGACACGTTTCCACTACCCCTCTTCTTCTCCCTATCGATAGTTTAACAGGGAGAAGGGAGTTGATGGATGTGTGAATTTTGATAGATCAATTTTTGCAATTGAAGGATTGCAACTTCCTTGAATTCTCTCCTCACTCTCTAATTCCCAAAACTTCCAATTGTTGGAATCATTCCCACCAAGGAAGATCTAAAACCCTGAGATATGTAAGTGTCTCTCTGTTGGTGGTGTCCTGCTGGAATACAGAGAAGTTGAGTTGTTGTACAACCTTTGGAGCAACAAGTTGCTGAGAAAAGTCTACAAAGGTAATCATTCATATTCTTTTTAGTTTAATTGTTAAACTAAGCATGCTTGCATGTAAACCTTCATGTTTAATTAGATTAAAGAGCATGTTTATTCTCAGATGTTTTTGTCAATGTATTGGTTTTTGTTTCAATTAAAACAATCAAGCAAATTACGATCCCAAACATTTTTACGCTTTCAAGAGAGATCGTGATCTCCATCAATTGGTATCCGAGCCAAGTTTGTATTGTTTTAAGCAATTCTGTGGAGAATTGAAGGAGAAATTGCAATTAGAAGCTGCTGTGTTTGTGGATTTCGCCATTATCAAAAGAAGCCGGCGTAACGCGCCGTTCATCATCGCATAACGCTATTGAACGGCGTCGCAACGCCATCGCTCCCTATCGACGCGGGCGTTCAAGGGGTTAGCGGCGTTGCAACGATGCCCCTTTGCATTGCAACGCCCCCCCCGATAGCAGGCGCGCGCGAGAATGAAGCGGGTGTTACAACGCTTGCATCAGCGTTGCAACGCCGTGACGCCTTTCCAGTAGGTGCAGGCCGATTCAGCTGGTTCGTTGATTTCGATCCGGTTCGAGCGGTTCAAGGTCGGTTCTAGGTATTTTTGGACCGGTTTTATGTAAAAAAATTAATGTAATTTTATTTTTTTGCACTTTAGGGGCCAAATTATTCCGGTATTACAGCTTTATGTCTTTATGAATGTCATTTAGATTATTCCCACCTTAGGATAAGCATGTTCATGCATTTTATTTGTATAAATGTTATATGAATATGGTTAGATGCATGATTAATTTATTTTTCATGAGTAATTAATTATAATCGTTATGATTAGATTATATGGAAAATAAATTGCATGGAGCATGAAATTACTTAGTTTAAAATAAATGTTATTTTATTTAAGTAAATTTATTATTCAATTAGTTGAATATTTTATAAATCCAATTTGAATAATGATTGTTGGATTTATAATATCGTTTCTTTGTCATAGGTTAATTATTAAATTTATAAAAGTTATAAATTAAAGGGGTTTTAGAAACCATAACCTATAATAAAGAAATGCATGCAAACATACTTAACTTGGGTTAAAATTTAAATTAGTTTTAAATCGCTTAAAATTAATTTAGATTCTAAGTTTTAATTTCTAATAGGATTAGAAATTAGTCTCACGTAGTATTTTAAATAGTTTAAAATCTAGTAGGACATTAAGACTTTGATTATAAGGGAACTCTACCAGTGAAGTTACGTCAAAGGTGAGGGTACTTAAGTGACTGCTAATGTAACACCTCCTACCTGGGAACTGATCCAGAACTTGAGTTGAATTAACCTTAATTCTATTTTATCTCTAGGTAATTAAAATGTTTATTAACCTAGACTTAACGTTAAAAGACCTAGTTATAATAGTTATAATAGGCATAGACTTAGATAGATTCTTTTAGCCAGAACCCGACTGAGTTAAACCTATACCCTAATCTTAGGAGCTTCAGTGGGAGAAAACGAGATGTTCGTATCGAGTTTACTCTCACGTCCTCAAGAGTTCACACCGTGAGTTCCATGCTCGGCTACGTGGCGTCAATAGGGCATCCCCTTACGGTGTGTGTTTGCATGGTTAAATACTAAGGTGAATGAGGGAAGTATGCATAGTAAATGAGAGCACGACGTGTGTCAACGTATCCTACGGTCTCCTCCATTAGGTTGTACCGTGAGATTTCTATAGTCCGCCTACTAGGTTGTCCTGGAACAGCCAAACCCTATGGAGGGCCTGACTATAGGGATCAGAACACCGCGAACTCCAGAAATGGATAGGGTCTATTAGGTAATTTGCCAATAGTTGTCTTTCTTAATAGTAGCATGTTGGCTCGGCCCTATTGGATATGAAAATGGTAGGGTCACATTTACGGGATGAGTTAAGCTAGTTAACAAGTCCTTGACCAAACAAACGGTAGCTAAGGACCATTGGGACATGAGATGTTCTGGTAGTGAGAATTGGCTGAGAATGTCTCAATTCAGGGGGAGAATGACTGACCGCCCGACGGAGGCTTTTGTTCTAAACCCTTGAAGGATCGTTGCAAAATTAAAGGTTTAATTTAAACATTGGTTTTAGTTTAAACACTAGGGTTCTTTAATAATTTTACTAAATATGATTGGTTTTATAATGGGTTGAAAGGCATAACTAATTAGAACATTTTTGTTTCTTCAGCATGTCATCCTCAATAATAGCCTTACTTAAAAGAGATCGTTTAACTGGTGAGAATGTTTCTACGTGGAAATCCATCTTAAATACGATTCTCGTTGTTGACGACCTACGGTTTGTACTGACTGAGGAATGTCCTCAGGTCCCCGCCGTAACGCTCCTCAACTCATAAGAAGGCGACGCATCACATTTGGATCAAGGCCAATGATAAGGCCAAGGTCTACATTTTGGCTAGTGTTTCAAGTTCGCCAAAAAACACGAGGGCATGGTCTCAGCTCATGAGATCATGAGTTCGCTGCAGGATATGTTTGGACAACCGTCTGGACAGATTCGGCACGAATCACTCAAATACGTTTATAACTCCCGTATGAAGGAGGGGTCATCGGTGAGGGAACACGTTCTCGATCTGATGGTCTACTTCAACGTGGCTGAGATGAACGGAGCGGTCATCGACGAGCAAAGTCATGTCTCGTTCATCCTAGAATCTCTTCCGAAGAGTTTCCTGCAATTTCGCAGCAATGCGGTGATGAACAAGATAGAGTATTACCTGACTACTCTCCTAAATGAACTAAAAACTTTCCAGTCTCTTATGAAGAATAAGGGACAGGCTGATGGAGAGACAAATTTGTTTGCCCATTCCAGAAGGGTTCATCCTCTTGGATTAAGTCCTGTGGTTCATCTTCTGTGCTTAAGAAGACCCAAAAGAAGAAGATAGGAGGGAAAGGGAAGGCATCTGCTGCTGACAAAGGCAAGGGAAAAGCCAAGGTTGCGAGATAAAGAAAATGTTTCCACTACAACGTGGATTGACATCGAAGCGAAAGCGCCCAAAATACCTTGTTGAGCTCAAAGAGAAGAAAGGTAAATTAGATTTAGTTGTTCTTGAAACTTGTTTAGTGGAAAAGGATGATTTTACCTGGATACTTGATTCAGGAGTCACTAATCACGTTTGCTCTTCGCTTCAGAAACTAGTTCCTTCAAGGAGCTCAAGAGGGTGAGATGACGCTAGGTCGGAGCAGAGAGGCGTCGTCTCTTTCGTGCAGATGGAACATGCCAAGTCGTTTTTAGGAGATAGATTTATTTTATTAAAAAATCTTTATATAGTTCCTAAGATTAAGACTAACTTAATTTCTATCTCTTGTTTAATAGAACTTGGATATTGTATTTCCATTTTATTAAATGAAGCGTTCATTTTAAAAGAGGGTGTCAATATTTGTTATGCTAAATTAGAAAACGACTTGTATGTACTTAAACCGAATAAAACCAAAGCAATTTTAAATCATGAGATGTTTAAAAATGCTAATACTCAAAATGAATCCCCAAATAATAATACCTATCTATGGCATCTTAGACTTGGACATATTAATCTCAACCGGATTGAGAGACTCTCTAAGAATGGACTTCTAAACAAGTTAGAAGATGATTCTTTATCACTTCATGAGTCTTGCTTGGAAGGTAAAATGACCAAGCGACCTTTTACTGGAAAAGGTTACAGAGCCATAGAGCCCTTAGAACTTGTGCATTCGGATCTTTGTGGTCCGGTGAATGTTAAAGCTCGAGGAGGGTATGAATATTTCATCTCTTTCATAGATGATTATTCGAGGTATGGTTATCTATACCTAATGCAACACAAGTCTGAAGCTCTTGAAAAGTTCAAAGAGTGTAAGGCTAAAGTAGAGAATGCATTAGGGAAAACCATTAAAACACTTCAATCCGATCGAGGTGTAGAGTATATGGATTTGAGATTCCAAGACTATATGATAGAACATGGAATTAAATCTCAACTCTCAGCACCTAATACACCACAGAAAAATGGTGTGTCAGAAAGGAGAAATAAAACCTTGTTGGACATGGTTCGTTCTATGATGAGCTATGCTCAATTGCCTGCCTCATTTTGGGGATATGCAGTAGAGACTAATGTTCAAATCTTGAACACTGTTCTATCAAAGAGTGTTTCAGAAAAACCTTTTGAGTTGTGGAAGGGGCGTAAACCTAGTTTACAAACACTGTAATTTGGGGTTGTCCGCACACGCGGCTTTGGTGACAAACTCAAAGAAACTGGAACCTCGTTCAAGATTGTGCCAATTTGTTGGCTATCCCAAAGAAACGAGAGGTGGTCTTTTCTACGACCCACAAGAAAACAAGGTGATTGTATCGACAAACGCCACGTTCTTGGAGTAAGATCACATGAGGAATCACAAACCGTGTAGTAAATTAGTACTAAATGAAGCTACAGTCAGACCAACAAGAGTTGTTGATCAAGCTGGACCTTCATCAAGAGTTGATGGAGGAGCCAGCACTTCAAGTCAGTCTCGTCCTTCTCAATCGTTGGGAATGCCTCGACGCAGTGGGAGGGTTGTTTCCAAACCTGGCCAGTACTTGGGTTTAGCTAAAACTCAAATCGTCATACCTGATGACGGCGTAGAAGATCTATTGTTTTATAGACAGGCAATGAATGACATAGACAAAGACTAATGGATCAAAGCCATGGACCTTGAAATGGAGTCAATGGACTTTAATTCAGTATGGGAACTTGTAGACCAACCTGAAGGGGTTAGACCCATAAGAAGTAAATGGATCTATAAGAGAAAGATAGATGCAGTCGGAAAGGTACAGAACTTTAAGGCTAGACTTGTAGCAAAGAGTTTTACCCAAAGGGAAGGAGTTGATTATGAAGAAACATTTTTCCCTGTTGCTATGTTGAAATCTATTAGGATACTCTTGTCCATAGCCGCGTTTTATGACTATGAGATTTGGAAAATGGACATCAAGCCTGCCTTTTTAAATGGAAATCTTGACGAGAGTATCTATATGTCTCAGCCCGAAGGGTTCTTAGCCCAAGATAAGGAGCAAAAAGTTTGCAAGCTCAATCGATCCATTTATGGGTTGAAACAAGCGTCCAGATCTTGGAATATAAGATTTGATACTGCGATCAAGTCTTATGGCTTTGACCAAAACGTTGATGAGCCTTGTGTTTACAAGAGGATCATCAACGACAAAGTAGCTTTGTTAGTACTTTATGTGGATGATATCTTACTCATTGGGAATGATGTAGGATACCTTACTGACATAAAAAATTGGTTGGCGACCCAATTACAAATGAAAGATTTGGGAGAGGCGCAATATATTCTTAGGATTCAGATCTTCAGGAATCGCAAGAACTGGACGCTAGCACTATCTCAAGCGTCTTATATCGACAAAATGTTGTCCCGATATTCAATGCTGAATTCCAAGAGGGGCTTATTACCCTTCAGGCATGGTGTTCATCTGTCTAAGGAACAATGTCCTAAGACACCTCAGGAAGTTGAGGATATGAGACCCAATTCAAACTTGATCTTAATCCTGAGCAGGTTACGAACTCCTGTTCGCGAGAGATTGTCCTTTGACTAGTATGGGTGAGAGTGGCCAGATTCGCCGACTCAATATGCCTACCTTCTTGGGGACAAGACCGAGTGAGCGGCAGGGAACTTAACTTAAAAAGATGGAATTCACTCCTTCCCGCCTACTAGGGTAAGTAGAGGAATGTTCCCTTAAGTGGTGTCTCCCGGACTTGAACAAAGGGCCCGACCCTCTCATTGGCCTGTTGGTAGGACCACAAACAAATTGTTCATTAAACGAGCTCTGTTACTTAAGGCACAAGATGTAAACAAGGGGTAAAACGATAATTTGACCCAGCTGGTGTTACGAACATTCGTGAAGGATTGACTTGCTGTTATTTGTTAATATCCGTGGACACAGAATTATATCTACAGTGATAAGAGTGCAGCTGTGAGACTGTAGTGGAGTGTTCCCGCAGTTAACGAATGTTGATTGGGAGGTTAATGAGATTAACCGAGTAATCTCGTATCGTTGGAGCTTTTGATCTGTAGGTCCATTAGGTTCACCTTCTAGCTCGTAAAGGGTTCTTAGATCATTTGAATTTGAAATGTTCAAATTCATTAGGGAATATATTTAATGTATTTGGATACGATATAATATATAGTTTTGGAACTATATATTATAAATTTAATGTGAATATGATTCATATTAAATTATGTGGGAGAATTAAATATTTGAAAGAGTTCAAATATTAAATTCAAATGTGAATGTGATTCATATTTGAAAACTATAGGTTAAAATTTAATGTGCACTAGATGTACATTAAAACTATAGGTTAGAGGGATATATTGATTAAATGTGATTTAATCCAAATTAAATTATTGATAGTTAATTTATTTTATTTAAATGTGATTTAAATTATCAATTAAATTTGATTTAATTGTTATTTTATTTTATTATTTTTTTAATAATAAAATAAGGGAACGTGCCTTCCAGACACGTTCCCACTATCCCTCTTCTTCTCCCTATTGATAGTTTAACAGGGAGAAGAGGGTTGATGGATGCGTGAATTTTGATCGATCAATTTTTGCAATTGACGGATTACAACTTCCTGGAATTCTCCCTCTCACTCTGTAATTCCCAGAACTTCCAATGGTTGGAATCCTTCCCACCAAGGAATATCTAAAAATCCAGAGATATAGAAGGTGTTCTCTGTTGGTGGTGTCCTGCTGAAGAACAGAGAAGTTGAGTTGTTGTACAACCTTTGGAGCAACAATTTGCTGAGGAAAGTCTACAAAGGTAATCATTCCTATTCTTTTTAGTTTAATTGTTAAACTAAGCATGTTTGCATGTAAACCTCCATGTTTAATTAGATTAAAGAGCGTGTTTTTTCTGTATGTTTTTGTCAATGTATTGGTTTTTGTTTCAATTAAAACAATCAAGCAAATTACGATCCCAAACACGTTTCCGCTGCTCAAGGAGATCAGATCTCCATCACGTGGGTCCCGTTTTCACAGGTCCTGCTCCCACTCATTCTCTCACGATCACGATCTCAGCAACTTGAACCCGAACGATCACGAACACTACCACCGGATCTTCTCCGTTGTTCTCTAGGTGAGGGAGGAATGTGGGTTCTCTTTAGGATGTGGTGAGATGTTTGTGAAAGAGGTTGTGTGTAGAACTCTTCCAACACAACTATGTGATGCTATAGGGTTTCAAAAGAAGCTTTTTTTAAAAATTGCATCTCATGCAACTATATATAGGGAAATAGGATGAAAATTACCATCCTATCCCTCCTTTATTCTATCATTAGTGTATGGTTTATATGTGAATCTAATTCATATTAAAACCATATATTATATCCATTGTATCATATATAACTGATATAACACCTCATGAAATTGAACACTTCAATTTCATTCCTAACTTTATACCCTCAATATTACCATATTGAGCCAACGGAGGCACCTAATGGACCTACAGTTCATGAGCTCCAATGATGTGAGATTAACTGATCAAACTCTTTGATCCAGTTAATCAATATTCATTAACTACAAGTCACTCCACTATAGACTTGTAGTTACACTCTCCTCACTGTAGATTATATTGTGTCAATTGATATAATCATTACCTATGAGTCGACCCATCACAGGTTTTTCGTAATCACGATTGGGTCAAATTACCGTTTTACCCCTATGATTACCTCTTTGTTCCTTAAGCACCACTGATCCTCTAATGAACAAAAGGTCCAAGGTCCTACCATAGACTCATAACCTCATAGAGGGCGGGGCCCCGTTGTTCAAGACACGAGTCGGGTTCTAAGGGAACAACCTATCTAATTCCTTAGTGTAGGAATGAGTGAATCCCATCTTGCATAGTTAAGTCCCCAACTACCTACGAGGTTCTGTCCGTGAGAAGGTAGGATCATTGATTTGACTTACAGGCCACTCTCACCCATACTAGTCTAAGGACAAACCCTTATAAGCAGGAGTTCTTATCTTGCTCAGGATTCAAGTCGAGTCACTAATGACCATCTATAAATTATCAGTCTTATCATGTTAACGACGTTATACTAGTTAGACTAATAATTTGCAGGCTAGTCTTGTATGAACTCTTCATACAGGATGCCCCCACTCGCATGTCAACCACATGAATGAGTTGGATTATCTCATTTGTACTAATTACAAAGTGGGCCGCATCCATGGTGTTACCAGAATGAGGCTTCCATCCTTATTCTTATACCATAGACCATTTAGGTTATACTCTTGAACATAATCCAAACAGTGTCTACTACACTTATGCTTAATATACATTATAACCTTGGGGCTTTGTTTATTAGATTTATAAAGCAAGAATATAATTTTATCAAAACAAATAACTCTTTATTTATTTGATCAAAATTACATAAGTTTAGGGCACAAATCCCAACACAGTCAATCACTCCTTCACTGAACCAAGACATTCTTGACTAAATGTTAATACCGGAATAACTCTTATTCCTATAGCATTCTAGTTATCGCTACTTTGGTCAAGAATTTACTAACACTTAGCAATTCTTGTAAGTGTGACCCGCCATTTTCAGACCTCCGAGGTCGCCCCCAACAATGCTACCGAACTGGAGAGACAAAGCTGGGAATGGACCTAAGAGACCCTATTCTTGAGTTTGAGTTGTTGCGAATCCCATGTTACATCCCTCCGAATGGATGGTGCTACAACGGGCAACCTGCAGGCGCAACATGGGAATCTCACGGTCCAACCTAATGGAGGAAACCGTAGGATGTGTTGACACACTTGCTCTTGATTCACCTTGCTCTTGATTTATGCAAACACCATCCGAATGGGGATGCACTAGTGACATTATGAGGTCTAGCATAAATCTCACGGTGTGAACTTCGCGGATAGCGTAAGAGAAAATTGATATATTATATATATCTTTTCACTTCCACTAAGTATTTTAAACAGTTTGGGTATACTTTTACTTAGGCATATTCCGGCTAAAACAATATGACCTAAGTCTACAAATATAACAATTAAACTGGAATTGCCTAAGTCTATTAACAATTTAATAAACCTAGGTCTATGAGTTCAATTGATTAACTTTTAATAAACGCCACTCACGAAAGATAATTTATAAACCTATGGATTAAATTCACTCCTGTGTCGGTTTCAGTGTAGGGTGTTCCGCTTTCAAACTTAAGTACCTAACGTAGCTTAACCTTCCTTAGTCAGAGTCCCTCTTTAATCAATGTTTATAATTTATTGGTTTCCTAATTTTAATCTTATTAGAACTAGATAACCTTAGGTCTAATTAATTCCAGTTCTAAAGCCATTTTAAAACTAATTAATTAACCTTAGGTTACATGCATTTCTATGTTATAAATTGCTTGATCATTCATTACATGAATAAACATACATTTATAACAAATCCATCACATGAATAAATACATAGCAATTATATGTTTAATTTTTAATTAATATAACCCTTATATTAATTATAATTAAAACATATAATATTTGTTCCATAAATTAATATAACTATTATATTAATTCTTATGAAACCCAATAAACATGCATACAATATATTATAACACTTATAACATACTTTCAATGCATGGAGCATGCTTCCTATGGTGGGATTTTAAAATCTATATGACATACTTTATGCATATACAATCAGGGATTTTAATTAGAACATACATTCACAATACATAATTAATTAAACACACTAAAGTGGACTTGTTTTGGCATCTAATGCAAGAAAATAACTAAATTATTATAATAAAAATCTAGAATTAAAATCAAATCACTTCGAACTCTTCGAATTTGGGTCGAACCAACTTGTAAATAGTTGAACCGAACCATCAAAAGGTTGAACGGGGTTGTAAAAGGTTGAACCGGACCTCCAATTGGTGAAACAAACCTCCAAAATGGAAATACCAGCCTCTAAATAGTCAGAATCGGTTTAAAAACACTCGAACTGGAACAAAATCGAGCCGAACCGGTCTAAAATGACTTGAACCGATCAAAGTCAATCTGGGACAGATCAAAGTCAACGAACCGGTCAACTCTTTCTTCTCAAGAATGGAAATCACGGGTTGGAGCAAAAAATTTACTGTAGCAAAGTTGCAGAATTAAAAACAACCTCTATTAGGTTGTTTTGTGGACCTCTTGAGCTTCTTTCATTAAATTGAAGGTCTTCCCGAACTCCAATCGACCCAAAATTTTTATAGATTATTCTACACACATTAAATGCTCAAACGCACTTGAGTAATTTAAAAATAAAGCACAAATTGATGCTCAATTTAAATGCCAAAGCCAGAAGAACACTTTAGACGCCCAGAAAAATTGATTCCAAAAAACACCCACCACATAGCAAAATAGATCAAAGTGAGTGCTCAAAATTGCTAGGATACCAATTGAAAGAGTCTAGATTAAGAAAGCGGAAGAAAGTTTTGATCTTCAACACTCTAAGTTGATCAACTTGTAAAATAAAATACATGCTCAAAGCTGGAAAAACAGAGGGATAGAAAACTCAACTTTGAAGATCATATTCTCTTCACCCGGTGGATGTTTTTCAACACGAACACTTTGTGGACAACTGTTAGAGTCTTCTCTACTATCCTCAGGCCTTTGAACGAATTGTGGGATCCTAGATTGAGAGAATTTAGAAGAAAAAGCTACAATGGTCACTAACTCGGGCTAGAAAGGTTTTCTGCAAAATTCTCTCAAAACACCATTCAATAAAGCTTCATCAAGCTTCATTTGAGTGACAACTCAATGGTGATGAGGATGCTTTGAGATGGAGGTGACCAAATTTGGTGAATTTGAAGATGAGAGGGATTGGGCAAGTTGTAATTTGGATTTCATGGAAAATCCATGACAATCCACTATTTTTCATTTAATTTTAATTATAAAATTAATATTAAATTGATTTTAAATTAAAATTAATTTAATTAATTAAATAATTAAAAAATTAATTTAATTAATTATTTTTTAATTTATATTAATATGAGGTATTAAATTAAATAAATTGTCCGATCGCGATCGATTTTTTCGAACATGAATCCTTATTCATCCTATAAACCGATCCAATATTTAAATCATATTTAAATATATCCAACTCTTTTTAATCATAGTTTAATTCATAATTAAGCTATGACTCGTTAAATATATCAAATATAATTAACGATTTCTCCCAAAACCGAATTTGAACAATTCAAATTCTTCTCTCAAAATGTTACAAGGTATAGTCCGAGCTAGTAAGGAGAACCTAATGGACCTACAGATCATGAGCTCCTACGATACGAGATTAACCGGCTAAACTCTTTAGCCTAGTTAATCAACATTCGTTAACCACCGGGACACTCCACTAAAGCCCGGTGGGTGCACTCTCCTCCATTGTAAATATATTTCTCGTCCACCGATATAACCATGATTAGTAAGTCGATCTTTCAAAGGTCGCTCAGTAATACTGATTAAGTTAAAATTATCGCTTTACCTCGTAATTACCTCTTGTTTCTTAAGTCCCACCGATCCTCTAATGAAGAATTGGTTTGTGGTCCAACCAGCAAACCGAATCCCTCTCGGGCCAATGAGAGGGGTGGGCCATTTAATCAAGACCTGGAGTCAACACTTAAGGGAACAACCTCTCTACTAATCCCTAAAGCGGGTAAGAGTGAATTCCATCTTGTAAAACTATGTTCCCGACTATCTACCTAGACTTATCCCTGAAATGGGAGGCTTATTGAGTCGGCAGTCTCGGACAACTCTCACCCATGCAAATCTAAAGATAATCCGAATAAACAGGAGTTCATAGAATGCTCAGGATTAAGATCGAGTTACCTAGGTCATCGTATGAATATAGTCAGTTAAGACAGTAAACGGAGTTATAAAGTCTAAGTGACTACTTCGCGGTCCAGTCTTATGCAAACTCATTGCATAGGACACCCCCACTCGCATGTCTCCACATGAACGATTTAGGATCACATCGTTTGTACTCTACAAAGTGGGTTGCATCCATAGTGTCCCCAGGATAAGCTAGCTAACCCTATACTTATACTATAGACCGTTCTTGCTATAACTTGAACTTGATCCACTTTTGTGTCACACATAAAGTTCAAGTATTTATCCTATAACCAAGGGTTCTTTATTGGATTAAGGTTACACAATACACAATTCACGTTATTCACTAACACCTTTATTGAATAAATCTCAATAACAACTTTATTGCAAAATAGAATATACATTCATTTACAAAACCACGAGTTTTAGGACATAAAACCCAACAGAACTCGATTAGGAGGAAACAAGATGTGGACTGATTGCAAAGGGTATTAAAAAATGTGATAAGTGATGCGATGATTATATCTAACATAAATGCAATAATGAAGAAAAAGGATTTAGAATGTTAAAACAACTACTGGAAGACAATGCAACTCGAGGCAACTACCTCGCATGGCAGTACACCTCGCAGCACGGAACGACAACGACACAACATGCGGGTGGACTAACTTACGGAGGCAAAATGAGGCAATTGCCTCGCCAGATCATTGGTTCTCCTACTGCCGCAACGCAATTGCCTTGAATTGCATCAGTGTTTGACTGCTAGCGATATAATTAGGCTAAACACTCCAAGCAAGTAAACCAAGCCCTACTCCCATTTGACCTTATGTGAAGTATCGTTAGGAGGCTGAGTGATTGGTTCTATATGTGTATGGTGAATCTATCTCAGGTTTTACAACCATGGCTCTATGGTTTTGAAGTGTTACCCTATGTCTAGGGACAACGTCGGGTCTTATGTCTAAGCCCCTTTACTCCATTAGTTTTTGGAACTCCGCTCTAAATTGACCCATTCGGTGCCAAACTCGAGCTTTATAGGTCACCTTAGATGGTCGGCTAAGGTTCCCCACAATACAGTCACCAAAATTAAACTTACTTGAAGGCTTAACCATACACTCTTGCTTTTGAGTTTGGTTGTCTTCCCTTAGTGCATTCACAATTGTAATCCCTAAGGGAAGTTAGCACCTCATTGATGAAACAATAAAGCTAAATATAAGCTGAATAGCTAAAAACAACGTCTCAAGTTTCTCTTCTCGATCTACCACTTTTGAGCATGAACTGAGATATTACCAAGGTCAGAATGTGAAGCTTCAAAGTATGAACAAAATGTAATGATCGAGATTTTATTAAAAGTAACAGCACGTTGTAAAACAACCCTACAGAACAGGATAAAACATAAGACTGAATTTGAATGGCAGAAGTTAACAATCTAACAATGTTTACTGTCTTACGAAATTGAAATAGACTTCGAACTTGAACTAAAACTAAGAATGGAACAAAACAGAAAGCTACGAACTTAACGTTTCAAAAACTGAATAACCGTAGGAAGAAAAATAGCAGACTGACGAACGACTCTAGTGCAAATTCTCTCCTCCTCGAAAGCTCTTTATCGAACACTGATTCCCCTTTTTATAGAGTAGCTTGGTCTTAGGGTTTCCATAATTCATCGTAGAATCTTTCCCTTAATTTCTAGAGCGCATTGATATTTCCCTTGATTCCCGCGTATTTCCTTTTATAATTAAGTGACTTCAGTGGCCGACTTCCGTCAAATAGCTATTTGAATTTTACGCCTGTCGGCAAGGCAATTGCGTCGTTTTGCCTTCTTATACTCAAATAAAGATATGTGAGCTGTCTTGTTAGCTTTTAGGAAAACGACGTAATTCTTGGATAGTTACTTATACTTTCGCCTACTTACTGATCAAAATAAATAATAGGAAATCAATAAAGGTCTTAAATAACTCTCATAATCGAGAGTTATCAGACCCCCGAACTTGAACCATTTCTTGTCCTCAAGCAATTCATTTTCTCTCTCAATTCGTTCATTCTTCCAAAGGTCCTGGTTACCGATTTTGCTTGATCTCTCAAATGGTCTTCCTCCTCCTAACACCATGTTGTTGCCACAATCTTTGACCCTTTCCTGTATAACAAAATCCCTTGCTTTTCTTTTTATTTTCCCTTCTTAACTTCTTTCAACATAATCGTTCTTGAGGTTTTGGGAAATATGATTCTCTAGCCAATTGCACTTTCTCTCCAACTCACCAATACATTGTGGTATCAATGTCTGGCTACGAGTGCACATCACTATTTGAAACTTTTGCCTTGCTTGGTCTTTTTCAAAGCTGATTTTTCATGCAAAGTTCATCACGGGTGTCATGACCTTCCCTGATTATTTAATCTTCATTAAAAGTGGTGCATGTTGTCCCTTTTTTTTTAACTTGAATTTGATGGAGATCGGATCTCCTTGAGCAGCAGAAACGTGTTTTGAAATCGTAATTGCTTGTTTATATTGGTTAAACACAAATACCAGTACATTGAAAAAATATTCAGAGAATAAGCATACATTTCCTTATCAAATTGGGCATGGGACTAATCATGCAAACATGCTCTGTACAATAATTAAACTAAAGGAAAAACGAGATTACCTTTTTAGATTAAGTCAATTCAGCAACTCCTTGCTTTATAATTGCACAACAACACAACAACAACTAAAACTCCTTTGTTCTTCTCCTATAGGACAACACCACTCAATAAACCTCCTATCCTCTGAGTTCTACTTAGATCTATTCCTTTGGTGGGAAGGAATCCAACTTTTTCGAAGTGAGAACTATGGAATTTGAGAGAGAGAATTTTCAAGAGCAATTCACAAATTGATCGATCAACCAATTCTTCTCCATTGGAGAAGAATTAAACTTTGGATCATTTTCCCTATTACCTATCGATAGGGAGTTGGAGGGAAGTGGGGAACGTGTCCTCCTGACACGTTCTCATTTATTTAATATTAAATTAAATTAATTAATCAAATTAATTATATTAATTAAATCATATTTAATTAATCAAATTAAATATCTTATATTTAATTAATATTAAATCATATTTAATCATAATTTTCCCACTAAGCTATAGTTTTAATGTACATCTTATGCACATTAAATTATAACCTATAGTTTTCAAATATGATTCACGTTGACATTTAAATTTAACATTTGAACTATTTCAAGTATACAATTCTCTCATTCATTTTAATATGAATCATATTCACATTAAATTTATAATATAAAGTTCCAAAACTTTATATTATATCGTATCTATATACATTAAGTTTATTCCCCAATGAATTTGAACATTTCAAATTCCAAACGATCTAAGAACCCTTTATGAGCAAGAAGGTGGACCTAATGGACCTACAGATCAGAAGCTCCAACGATAAGAGATTGCTCGGTTAATCTCATTAACCTCCTAATCAACATTCGTTAACTGCGAGAACAGTCAACTAAAGTCCCGCAGCTGCACTCTTCTCACAGCATATATATTTCTCTGTCCACGGATATTGACCAATAAAAACAAGTCAATCCTTCACGAATGTTTGTAACACCAGCTTGGTCAAATTACCGTTTTACCCCTTGGTTACATCTTGTACCTTAAGTACCAGTGCTCCTCTAATGAACAATTTGTTCGTGATCCTACAAACAAACAGAAGTCCCTCTCGGGCCAATGAGAGGGTCGGGCCCTTTGTTTAAGTCCCAGAGACACCACTAAAGGGAACATTCATCTACTTACCCTAATACGCGGGAAGGAGTCAATTTCATCTTGCTAAGCTAAGTCCCTAGCTATTCACTCAGTCTTGTCCCCAAGAAGGTAGACATATTGAGTCGGCGAATCTGGCCACTCTCACTCATACTAGTCAAAGGACAATCCTTTGCAAACAGGAGTTCGTAACTCGCTCAAGATTGAGATAAAGTTGCGTAGGTCATCATAGTGAAATAGAAACCTAACTAGTCAACGGAGTTACATCTAGTGATTAGTATTTCTGTTGGGATGTATGTCCTAATCTCGTTTTGTTTGTAATATTACCATTTGAAATTAAAAAGAGTTACTTCTTTCATCACTTTGTGTCTCGCAATTTTACAAACTTTGTCCAATAAATTAAGCTCCAGGGTCATTGAATTTATGAGAGAAGTAGAACTTGAACGGTGTATATTGGACATACAGGGAGGATCACATACGAGTTAATGACCCGAACGGTCTACAGTATATGGATAAGGTTGGAGACCTAATCCTGGATACATTGTGGATGCGACCTGCTTTGTATTAGATACAAACGAGGTGATCTGACTCGTTCATGTGGTTTTGACATGCGAGTGGGGGCATCCTGTGCAATGAGATTGTACAAGAGCGTGTTACGGACTCCTGTCTGCTGGTATCTGTCCTTTGACTAGTACGGGTGAGGGTGGTCACAGTGACTCACCCAATATGCCTATCTTCTTAGGGACAGAACCACGTGGGGAGCTGGAAACTTAACTACGCGAGATGGAATTCACTCGTTCCCGCCTTTAGGAAAACTAGAGGGGTTGTTCCCTTAAGTGTTGTCTCCAGAGCTTGGACAACGGGCACCTACCCTCTCACAGGCCCGAGAGTGGTGTTGTGTATGGTTGGACCATTACAACGTTGTTGTTCATTAGAGGAGCAGTAGAGACTTAAGGAGCAAGAAGTAGACACAGGGGTAAAACGGTAATTTGACCTAGCAGTGTCTACGAACAATCTGTGAAGGGTCGACTCATGGGCATTGGTTATATCAGTGGACACAACTTGTCTTATTGTAACGGGAGTGCAAAGCACGAGCTTTAGTGGAGTGTTAGAGAGTAGCTAATGATTTGTTGATTAACCAAGGTCAAAGAGTTTGACAAAGTTAATCTCTGATCATTGAAGCTCGTCAAAGTTAATCTCGGATCATTGAAGCTCGTCACTGTAGGTCCATTAGGTTGGTTGGGTCAAACTGGATTAATAGAAGGTTTACAATTTTAGTGTAAATTTTAAGTGTTCAAGTTCACTAAAGGGTAATTATGTCATTTATATGAGATATGAATGACATATTATATAGTTTAATGTGAATGAGATTCATAAAAAACTATAGGTTAGCCTTATTGTCTAATTAGGGATAATTTGGAGAAATTGGATTGAGAGAAATTAAATTGAATGTGATTCAATTTAATAATCTACAATTATACAAATGTGATTTGTAAAATGAGATATGAGATATCTTATTATATATGGTTGTGCAAATATGATTTGCATAACCCATGGTTGTGGTTAAATGGTTAATAGGTGGAGATTTCAACTCCACCTATCACCATTATTTAAACTCCTTTGCAAGAAGGATTTCTCACTTGATTGTTCATTTTTTGGAATCTGACCAAAAACAACAAGTATTCTCTCTCAACCATTCTCTCATTTTCTCCTCTCTTTCACCAAAAGGAAGAGTCCCACAACTCTCCTACTACAAAAAGTAGAACAACCGAGAAACTGTGTGGAAGTGTCCGGTTATTCACTGTTCGAGGAGATCGAGTACGTTGAGATCGTGACCACGAAGTGTTCGTGAACGAAGAAGGAAAACGAGAAGACGGTTCTTCAACAAGTAAGTAATACTTGTTGTTTTTCTTCTTATTTTCATGTTTAGCCTAGTTTTTATATGATAGAAACGATTTTAAGGAAATGAATTTCCTTGCCACGGTGATTCAATCACTCTTCCCCTGCATGAGATTTCATTCCCTTCAATTGGTATCAGAGCCAATCGTTGGGCATCTGTTTTCTTAAAATTAGGTGGGTAGTTCTTCAATTTCATGAGATTATTTTGGTTTGCATAATTGAGAGTTTTCGGTTTTGGTACTAGTTTAGGTTTATTTTTTGTTTGATGAGATCAAATGTAAAGGCTCGTGATTTCAGACAAATTAGAAAATAAATCGAGTATGTAAGTCCGGGTCTTTGGCGGCAAGAGTTGTTGTGAAGAAATCGGAGCGGAAACAGGCGAGAAACGACGAAGAACAGCAAGAGGAGCTTGTTGTTCTGTCGATGGCATTGAGACACTGTTCTTCGGCGTCTCAACGCTGTCCGCACGGAGGATGGGGTGTGGCGCTGAATGCTGCAGCGTTGCAACGCTATGTGTGTTGAGGTGTGGTTCGCGAGGTAGACGCGCGAGACGTGGGAGCATAGTCGTTTTTTTCATTTAGTGGGGCGTTTTTGTTATTTTTATTTAATTTATTATTTTGTAAGATTGTAATTTATTTTTATTTTATTAAATTAATTAATTAATATTAATATAAATGTTTAATTAATGTTAATTAATTTATTTAATGTCATTAAGTGCCAAAACCGGTCCAATTTTTGCGATTTAATTATTTTATGCAAGAGATGTATGAAATATTTTATTCTATGTGCATAATGTATGTCATATAGATTTAAAATCTCACCTTAGGTTAAACATTTCATGCATCATATTTATATTATAAGTGTTATAATATATAGTATGCATGATATGTTATATTATAAGTGTTATAATATAATTAAAGCAAGTTTTAATTTATCTAATATAAGAGTTATATTTCTTAGATTAAAAGTATGCTCATGCATTTATTTCATGTGATGAATATTTGTTATAGTATAGTATTATTCATGTGATGAATGATCAAACACTATAACATAAAAAAACATGTAACCTAAGTTAATTATTAGTTTTAAAATGTTTATAACTTGAATAATTAGACTTAGGTTTTCTAGTTCTAATAAGATTAGAATTAAGAAATCAAAATATGACCTTTGAATGGTGACTGATAAGTAACTCTATCTAAGGAAGGTTTTGTCTAAGACTGGGGTATTTAAGTAGACGCTTGCGGAACACCCCTACCTGAAAACCGACCTGGGAGTGAATTCGGTCTGGAGATTCTTAGGTTATATTGTCGTGAGTGTCGTTAATTACAAGTTGAATAATTTACTCACATAGTGATGGAGATCTAATCCCCTTGACCAGCGAAACGAGTTTGGAATTGTAATATGCAAGTTTGTTTTGGTTGAAATGCAAAAACCCATAGATTAATAAAAACAAAACAAACATGCATTTTCTAATCTAATTAGGCATGGAGATATACATGCAAACATGCTGAAAATAACAATTAAACTAAAAGGAAGAGAAGTTACCTTTGTAGTTTCAGTTTCCAGCAACTCCTTGCTCCTATTGCAGCAACACAACAAGTAAGAACACTTCTCTGTTTTCTTCAACAGGACAACACCACGAGGAAACCCCTCTATCCTCTGAGTGCTTAGATCACCCTAGGTGGGAAGGGTTCCAACTATTGGAGAGTAGGGAAATTGAGAGAGAATTTTTCTTTTCAGAAGCAAGTCCAAATTACAGATAATTTCATCGATCAATCCTCATCTTTCTCCATGGGAGATGAAGAAGAGAATCGCAGGGGTAACTCCCCACTCCCTATCGATAAGGGAATGGGGAGTGATGGAAACATGTCATCGTGACACGTTCCCAATTAATTAATTATTTCAAAATTAATTAATTAATTTAATTAAATCACATTTAATTAACTAACTTATTATAAATAATGATTAAATCTCATTTAATCATTTTACCCTTAACCTATAGTTTTAATGCACAATAAATTTTAACCTATAGTTTTAAATATGAATCACATTCACATTTAAATGTAATATTTGAACTCTTTCAAATATTTAATTCTCTCATATAATTTGATATGAATCATATTCACATTAAATTTATAATATATAATTCCAAAACCATATATTATATCGTATCAATATACATTAAGTTTATTCGCTAATGAATTCGAACAATTAAAATTCAAACGATCTAAGAACCCTTTACGAGCTAGAAGGTGGACCTAACGGACCTACAGATCAGACTCTAGGTCTTGAACAACGGGGCCCCGCCCTCTAAAAGGGTATGAGTCTATGGTAGGACCATAGACTTGTTGTTCATTAGAGGATCAGTGGTGCTTAAGGAACAAAGAGGTAATCACAGGGGTAAAACGGTAATGTGACCCAGCCATGATTACGAACAACCTTTGAAGGGTCGACTCATGGGTAATGATTATATCAATGGACACTATATAATCTAAAGTGATGAGAGTGCAGCTACAAATCTATAGTGGAGTGACTTGTAGTTAATGAATATTGATTAACTAGATCAAAGAGTTTGATCAGTTAATCTCACATCATTGGAGCTCATGAACTGTAGGTTCATTAGGTCCCTCCGTTTGCTCATCATGGTAATATTGAGGGTATAAAGTTAGGAATGAAATTGAAGTGTTCAATTTCATGTATGAGGTGGTATATCAGTTAAATGTGATATAGTTGATATAATATATGGTTTTAATGTGAATTAGATTCACATATAAACTATATACTAATGTGAGAATGAAGAAAGAATAGGATGGTAATTTCCATCCTATTTCCCTATAAATGGTTGCATGAGATACAACTTTGTGGCTAAGCAAAAGTTAAGGCTTTTTGACAAAACCCTAGCATTCTCTCAAATTGTATTGGAAAGAGTTCCAAGCACAATTTCATAAGATCACCTCACCTAATCCTAAAGGAACCCACCTTCCCCCCTCACCTAGAGAACAACGGAGAAGATCCGGTGGTGGTGTCTTCATTCGTTCGGGTTCGAGTTGCAGAGATCGTGATCGTGGGAGAAGGAGCACTTGAAGAAAGAGTTCTTCAAAGGTAATTTACTTGTTGTCCTATGTCATATATAACATGCTTAATCTCAATTAATTTTGATCTTCATTGAAATCCACGAGACAAAATAAGAACACGCGATTCTCAATTGGTATCAGAGTCCAATTGTGTTCTTGATTTTATTATGGGTTTATCGAGGTGGGATTTACTGTTTTTCATGAGATGAGTAAATGGTTTGCAAAATAGATGTTTTCATTTTTTGCACCATAGATTTACAATTGTTCATTGAATCGTTCAATGTAAGGGCCTGGTGTTTTAAGCAATTCTAGTTGTAAATCGAGTCTGTAAGTCCGTGTCGATCGAGGCAAAGTTGTTGCTAAGAAGAACATAGCAAAAACAACAAGAAAAATGAAGAACAATAGTTGTTCTGTGAATGACGTTGCAACGTTGTTCATTGGTGTTGCAACGCCACTACGGCAGGCGTGCGGCTGAGAAGATGACAACGTTGCAACGCTATCCTCGGCATTGCAACGCTAAGGCGTTGTGCAACGCTGGTGCTGAGGGGCGCTTCAACGGGCAGAATAGGACAAGCTGCTGCGTTGCAACACTGGTATCAGCGTTGCAATGCCACAGGCATTTCACGAAAAGAAGAAACGGGCAGAAACGTTTTTTATTCTATATAATAAATATAAAAACGTTTTATATTTAATTAGATTTAATTTTATTAATTTTAATTAATATAATTCGATTATATTAATTAAAATTAATTCTAGGGTGCCAAAAATGATCTAATTTTGCTATTTAAATTATGCAATTGTTGTATAATTATTGTCATGCATAATGTATGCTTTTATTTTTGATATCCCACCTTAGGTTAAGCATTTCCATGCATCATTTGTAATATAAAGCGTTATTATTATATAGTTTGCATGAATAATTAATATAAGGTGTTATATTAATTTATGGATAGCATTGACATGCATTATAATTCATGAGATGATTATGCCATGTATGTTTTATTATTTATGAGATGAATGATCAAGCACTATAACATAGTATGCATGTCACCTAAGGTTAATTATTAGTTTAAAAATGTTTAGAACATGAAATTAATAGACCTTAGGTTATCTAGTTCTAATTAGATTAGAATTAGGAACCAAGTAATTTATAAACAATGATTAAAAGCGGAACTCTGTCTAAGGAAGGTTCTCATTTAGGTCAGCATTTAAGTGATGTGAAACGGAACACCCCAACCTGAGAACTGACCTGGGAGTGAATTTTAATCACAGAGTTTATAATTTATAGTAGGGTCAGCGGGTTTATTAAGGGTTTAATAAACTAGAAATCGTAGGCTTAGTATAAAGAGTTATATTAGCAAAGTTAGGATAAAATCCATATAAGAGTTATATTGATAAGTTTAGGTAAAACCATTAGCCGAGTTTCAGCCTATGTAAATTTCCTATAGATTTAAAGTATCCAGTGGGAGGAAAAGTTTATATGATACATATTTTTCCACCTACGTATCTCCGGGTAGTTCACAACGTGAGACTCATACTTGGCCTTATGGCACAAACGAGAGTGTCCCCTTTCGGATGGTGTTTGTATGAGTCAATATCAACGTGAATGGAGAGGGTACTTATAGTGAGTGGGAGCATGTTTAGTCAAAACAAAACCTATGGTCTCTTATGTCGGTTAACACCGTAAGATCACTATGGTCAGCCTGCTAGTTTGGCCTGGACCAGACAATCACTTCGGAGGGCTTGATCATAGGGGATCGAACATAGTAGACACCCGATAGAGATAAAGATTTCCTTAGTCTGTTATTCAATCTAGTTCTCCCTTCGGCAGATTTTATGGATGGGGACTCTGGGGTCTAAAGATAGAGGGTTACACTCACAAGGTACATAAGAAGTGTATGTATCCTGACCGAATCATGGTAACTAAAGCCTATAGGAATAGAGTTATACTGGCATTAGGTTTTGGTCAAGGGTGTCTTGATCCAGAGGAGGAGTGTTTTTTATTACCCTTCAGTGTCATACATTCTAAACCTTTGGAGTATCATTGAAAATTATAAATGACCTAGGAATCATTTGATAATTAGCTAAAACATGATTGGATTAGACAATTATAACAAGAAACTTATACAAGTTTTGTTTTGTAAATTTTGAAGCAAAATGTCTAGCTCTATAATTTCCTTAATGGGTGCGCAAAAATTAACCGGAGAGAATATGATGACGTGGAAAAACAAACTCAATACCATATTGGTAGTGAATGATCTGAAGTTTGTGCTAACTGAGGAGTGTCCTTAGGTGCCAGGCTCGAATGCTTCACGAAATGTTCGTGATGCATATGATCGATGGATCAAGGCAAATGATAAGGCCAAGGTCTACATGCTGGCAAGTATGGCTGACATATTAGCAAAGAAGCATGAGGGCATGATGACCGTTAAGGAAATCATGGATTCAGTGCAGGGTATGTTTGGACAACAATCTACACAGGCCCGACACAATGCCCTCAAGTATATATTCAACTCGAGGATGCCTCAGAGTACATCTATTCGAGATCATATCCTGGATATGATGGTGAAGGGAATCGAGTCCCGCAGCGGAAGCGATTGTGAATAGTACGTTCTCAATTTTGTTACAACGATTTCATTCAAGAACGAAACTAACTAGATTAAGCATATAAACATAATATGGACAACAAGAAATGTTACCTTTGAAGAACTCTTTCTTCAAGTGCTCCTCCTCTCCCACGATCAAGATCTCAGCAACACGAACTCGAACGATCACCGACACTACCACCAGATCTTCTCCGTTGTTCTCTAGGTGAGGGAGGAAGGTGGGTTCTCTTTAGGAGATGTGAGGTGTTGTGAGAGAGAGGTTTGTGTTTTGGAACTCTTCCAACAACACAACAAAGGCTTAAATTTTCTTAACCGAGTTGCATCTCATGCAACCATATATATAGGAAAATAGGATGGAAATGACCATCCTACCCCTCCTTTATTCTGTCTTTAGTATATGGTTTATATGTGAATCTAATTCACATTAAAATTATATATGATATCAATTATATCATATATAATTGATATAACACCTCATGTATGAAATTGAACACTTCAATTTCATTCCTAACTTTATACCCTCAATATTACCATGTTGAGCCAACGGAGGGACCTAATGGACCTACAGTTCATGAGCTCCAATGATGTGAGATTAACTGATCAAACTCTTTGATCTAGTTAATCAATATTCATTAACTACAAGTCACTCCACTATAGACTTGTAGTTGCACTCTCCTCACTGTAGATTGTATTGTGTCCACTAATATAGTCATTGCCTATGAGTCGACCCTTCACAGGTTTTCGTGATCACAGCTGGATCAAATTACCGTTTTACCCTTACGATTACCTCTTTGTTCATTAAGTACCACTGATCCTCAAATGAACAACAAGTCTACGGTCCTACCATAAACTCATACCCTCATAGAGGGCGGGGCCCCGTTGTTCAAGACCTGGAGTCAGTTCTTAAGGGAACAACCTATCTAATTCCTTAGTGTAGGAATGAGTGAATTCCATCTTGCACAGTTAAGTTCCCAGCTACCTACGAGGTTCTTTTCCTGAGAAGGTAGACTTATTGAGTTGGCTACAGACCACTCTCACCCATACTAGTCTAAGGACATACCCCTATAAGCAGGTGTTCTTAACTCGCTCAGGATTCAGGTCGACTCACTAATGACCATCTATAAATTACTAGTCTTATCCTGTTAACGATGTTACACTGGTTAGACTAATGATTTACGGTCCGATCTTGTATGAACTCTTCATACAAGATGCCCCCACTCGCATGTCATTTACATGAATGAGTTGGATTACCTCATTTGTACTAATTACAAAGTGGGTCGCATCCATGGTGTTACCAGAATGAGGTTTCCATCTTTATTCTTATACCATAGATCATTTAGGTTATATTCTTGAACACAATCCAAATAGTGTCCACTACACTAATGTTCAAGATATATATTATAACCTTGAAGCCTAGTTTATTGGATTTATAAAAGCAAGACTGTAATTCTATCAAAACAAATAACTCTTTATTTCTTTGATTAAAATTACACAAGTTTTAGGGCATAAATCCCAACAATCTCCCACTTGACCTAAAGCTTGTGGAGTACTATAACATTACAGTAATGTAAATACAATAAACTAGGGCATTTAAACCCTTTGTACAAAATACTCCCACTTGCCCTAGTTGGGGAAGACTTATGAACCTAAACCTTCTAGGTGACTCTCAAATACTTTAGCCGTGAGAGCGTTTGTAAAAGTATCAACAACGTTGTGCTCTGAGGCTATCTTCGTGACAATCACGTCTCCTCAATGCACGATCTCCCGGATGAGATGATACTTCCGCTCTGTGTGCTTTACCCTCTTGTGACTTCGGGGTTCCCTTGAATTTGCCACTGCCCCACTGTTATCACAATACAGCGTGATGGGCAAAGTCATATTTGGAACAACTTCCAAATTTAGCATGAATTTCCTTAACCAAACGACCTTTTTATTTTGCTTCACAGGCAAGCACACATATTCGCCCTCCATGGTGGAATCTGCGATGCATCCTTACTTGACGCTTCGCCATACTACAACTCCTCCGTTAAGAGTAAATACTGACCCTGATGTAGATTTTCGAGAATCTTTATCAGTCTGAAAGTCAGAATCTGTGTACCCTGTAAGGATCAAATCCTTAGCCCCATACAGAATCATGTAGTTCCTTGTTCTCTGAAGATACTTAAGGATTGTTTTTACTGTTGTCCAAAGTGTTCTAGTGCTGGATTGGATTGATACCAACTGACCATTCCAACTGAAAAACAGATGTCAGGCCTAGTACACAACATGACATACATCAGGCTCCCAACAGCTGATGCATAAGGAATCCGTCTCATATCCTCAACTCCTTGAGGTGTCTTAGGACACTATTCCTTAGACAAATGGACTCCATGTCTAAAAGGCAACAAACCCTTTTTGGAGTCTTGCATCTTAAACCTTGACAACACTTTGTCTATGTAAGATGCTTGAGACAAGGCTAGTGTTTTATTCTTGCGGTTCGACATAACGGATCCCAAGAACAAAGCGTGCATCACCCAAATCTTTCATTTGGAATTGCGTAGCTAGCCAATCCTTAATGTCGATGAAGATAACCTACACCATTCCCAATGAGTAGGATATCATCCACATAGAGAATAAGGAATGCGACAGAGCTATTGACTATTTTCTTATAGACATAAGGTTCATCATCATTCTGGTCAAAACCATAAGATTTGATTGTCTCATCAAATCTTATATTCCAGGACCTCGAGGCTTGTTTCAGTCCATAAATTGACCTTTTAAGCCTGCAAACCTTTTGCTCTTGTCCTGATTCAATGAACCCTTTGGGTTGGTCCATGTAGATGTTTTCCTCAAGATTGTCATTCAAAAATGTTGTCTTGACATCCATTTGCCATACCTCATAGTCATAATATGCGGCAATGGAAAGTAGGATACGGATAGACTTTACCATAGCAACAGGTGAAAAGGTCTCCTCATAGTCAACCCCTTCTACTTGGGTATAACCCTTTGCTACTAGTCTAGCTTTAAAGGTTTGCACCTTCCCATCTACACCACGTTTTCTCTTGTAGATCCACTTACAACCTATAGGTTTTACCCCATCAGCCTTATATACAAGATCCCAAACAGAGTTGAAGTACATTGACTCCATTTCTTGGTCCATGGCTATGACCCATTTGTCTTTGTCTTTGTCAACCATTGTTTCATTATAAGTCAATGGATCCTCGCAGTTGTCATCTGGTATAACAACTTGGGTTTCAGCTAAACCCATGTAACGGTCAGGCTGTGTTACAACCCTCTCACTACGTCGAGGCATACTCAACTCCTGAGATGGACTCTCTTGACTAGACAAACTAGTATACACAACTCTTGTTGACGTACTAGTGTTCTTAGCAACCTTTGCTATTGTTCCGTCTAATTCACTCAACACTACTTTACTTTTTAGTTCGTGGTCCCTTATGTGGCCCTCCTCTAAGAAAATGACATTTGTCGACGCAAAAACATTATCTTCCTTAGGATCATAGAATAAACCACCTCTTGTTTCTTTTAGGTAGCCTAGGAATAGGCACAATTTTGAACGTGAATCCAACTTCTTTGGATTTTTACAAGCACATGTGTTGGACAACCTCAAATTCTAAAATGATATAAACTACCTTTACGTCATTTCCAGAGTTCATAAGGTGTTTCAGAAACATTTTTGAGGGCACACTATTCAAAATGTATATCGCAGAGTCTCCATGCGTAACCTCAAAAGGAACTAGGAGATGAGCATAACTCATCATTGATCGAACAATGTCCAACAAGGTTCTATTTCTCTTTTCCGAGACACCGTTTTGTTGTGGTGTACCGGGAGCTGAGAGTTGGGATGTAATTCCATGTTCTATCATATAGTTTTGAAATTTTAAATCCATGTACTCTCCACCTCGATCCGATCGAAGCGTTTTAATAGTTTTACCTAATTGATTTTCAACCTCAGTCTTGAATTCCATGAACTTTTCAAGTGCTTCAGACTTGTGGTGCATTAGGTAAATATGCCCAAATCTAGAATAATCATCGATAAAAGGGATGAAATGTTCATGTCCTCCCCTGGCTTTAACATTCATCGGACCACAAAGGTCTGAATGTATAAGCTCAAGAGGTTCTTTGGCTCTATAACCTTTTCCACTAAAAGGTCTTTTAGTCATTTTGCCTTCTAGGTTTGGATTCACATACAGGCATAGTATTTTCTTCTAACTCATTTAGAAGTCAATTCTTTAACAATCTCTTAATCCTATTGAGATTAATGTGACCCAATCTTAGATGCCAAAGATGAGCATTTTCTTTAGGAGAAATTTTACGTTTCTTTGTTTGTGCGTTTGCAGTTTTAAATAATTTAGTGTTCAAAACCATTTTGACTAAATTAGGCCTTAAAACATAAAATCCATTTTCTAATGAAGCTGAACATATTTCTATACCTTTCTTCAAAATAAACACTTTATTTATAGAGAAGGAAACAAAAATACATTGTTCTATAAGGCAAGAAATTGAAATAAGGTTCCTAGTAAACCCTGGTATCACTAATATATTGTCCAACAACATATATTTCTTGCCAAAATAAAGCTTCATCGTGCCCATTGCCAAAGCTGAGACGACTTCTCCATTTCCAACTCGGAGTGTTATCTCACCTTTCTGTAGCTGCTGTCAGGAATCAATTCCCTGAAAAGAAGAGCAAACATGATTAGTGGCGCTTGAATCAAGTATCCAAGAAGTTTTATCATTTTCCACTAAACAAGTTTCTAGGCAAAGTAAATCATATTTACCTTCCTTCTTCTTTTCTGCAATGTACATCGGAAAGTTTCATTTCCAATGCCCGTCACCATTGCAGTGGAAACACTTTCCTTTGTCAGCAACTTCTTTTACTTTCTTGCCCTTACTCGGGGTAGTGACTTTGTCAGCTTGTTTCCTTTTACCAACCTTCTTCATGTTCTTCTTCTTCCCTTTTAGGTTAGAAGAAGATGAAACCATTGTTTTTGTCCTAGAGGTCGAACCTCTGTGATAACTCCTACTGGCAACATTTGCCTCACCATTGGATCCCTGAATTTTCATCAAAGATTGAATGGTCTGGAGTTCATTCAGAAGGGTGGTAAGATTAAAAGTAAGCTTGTTCATAACAACATTACTTCTAAACTGCAGGAAACTATCATATGCATCACGAACATTTCGTGACGCATTCGAGCCGAGCACCTAAGGACACTCCTCAGTTAGCACAAACATCAGATCATCCACTACCAATATAGTGTTGAGTTTGTTTTTCAAAGTCATCATATTCTCCCTGGTTAACTTTTTCGCACCCAATAAGAAAATAATAGAGCTAGACATTTTTGCTAAAAAATTTACAAACGAACTTGTATGAGTTTCTTGCTATAACTCTAATCCAATCATGTTTTAGCTAATTATCAAATGATTCCTAGGCCATTTATAATTTGCAATGATACTCCAAAGGTTTAGAATGTATGACACCGAAGGGTAATCAAAAACACTCCTCCTCTGGATCAAGACACTCTTGACCAAAACCTAATGCCAGAATAACTCTTATTCCTATAGGCTTTAGTTATCATTCTTCGATCAGGATACATACACAACTTATGTACCCCGAGAGTGTAACCCTTTGTCTTTAGATCCCAGAGTCTCCATCCAATAAAATCCGTCGAAGGGAGGACTAGATTGAAAAACAGTCTAAGGAAATCTTTATCCCTTTCGGGTGTCTACTGTGTTCGATCCCCTATGATCAAGCCCTCCGAAAGGATTGTCTGGTCAAGGCCAAACTAGCAGGCTGACCATAGTGGTCTAGCGGTGTAAACCGACAAAAGAGACCGTAGGTTTTGTTTTCACTAAACCTCCTCCCACTCACTATTAGTACCTTCTCCATTCACCTTGATATTGACTCATACAAACACCATCCGAATGGGGGCGCTCCCGTTTGTGCCACGAGGCCAAGTATGAGTCTCACGGTGATAACTTCCTGGAGATAACATAGATCGAAAAATATGTATCATATACACTTTTCCTCCCACTAAATACTTTAAAGTTATAGGAATCTTACTTAGGCCAAAACCCGACTAATGGTTTTACCTAACTCTATCAATATAACACTTATATCGATAATCAATATAACTCTTATACTGATTGTATCCTAAGTTTGTTAAATAACTCTTTATATTAAACCTAGGACTGTAATTTATAAACTCTCTGATTAAATTTCACTCCCAGTCGAGTTCCTGTAAGGGTGTTAGTTTAAAGTCACTTAAATACCCCAGCCTAGACAGAACCTTCCTTAGATAGAGTTCCTCTTTTAATCATAGCTTATAAATCACTTGGTTCCTAATTCTAATCTAATTAGAACTAGATAACCTAAGGTCTATTATTTCCAAGTTTTAAATATTTTAAAACTAATAATTAACCTTAGGTGACATGGATACTATGTTATAGTGCTTGATCATTCATCACATTAATAATAAGACATTCATAGCATAATCATCTCATGATATATAATGCATGTCAATGTTGTCCATAAATTAATATAACAACTTTATATTAATTAATCATGCAAACTATATAATATAACTCTTTATATTATAAATGATGCATGAAAATGCTTAACCTAACGTGAGATTTCTAATATAAGAGCATATATTATGCATGACAATAATTACACAACAATTGCATAATTTAAATAGGAAAACTAGACCAATTTTGGCACCCTAAAATTATTTTTAATTAATATAATCAAATTATATTAATTAAAATCAATTAAATAAATATATTAAATATAAAACATTTTTATAATTAATATAATAAAAAAATATAAAAACGTTTCCGCTCGTTGAAGTTCACTGAAACGCATTCGGCGTTGCAACGTTGGTGGCAGCGTTGCAACGCTATGCCTTGTCCATTTCTGCCCGTTGGAGCGCGTTGCGAAACGCTTTCGGCGTTGCAACGCTGAAAGCCGCGTTGCAATGCTGCCTCTGATGCGCGCCTCCTTCCGCAAGCGCAGCGTTGCAACGACAATGCACAACGTTGCAGCGTTGCACACAGACAACAACATGAATTCTCCAATTCTTGCTCGTTTTTTGCTTCGATTATCTCAGCAACCACTTTTCCGACACGGACTTACAGACTCGATTTACAATTAAAATTGTCCAAAACACTGGGCCCTTACATTGAACGATTCAATAAAAATTGTAAATCTAAGTGCCAAAATCGAAACTATCTAATTTGCAAAATCGTTCATACATCTCATGCAAAACAGTAAATCCCACCTCGTTCTTGAAAAAATTCAGAACGTAAATCAAGAACGCAATTGGGCTCTGATACCAATTGAAGGGAATCGAGTCCCGCAGCGGAAGCGATTGTGAATCGCACGTTCTCAATTTAGTTAGAACGATTTCATTCAAGAATGAAACTAGCTTGATTAAGCATATAAACATAATATGGACAACAAGAAATGTTACCTTTGAAGAACTCTTTCTTCAAGTGCTCCTCCTCTCACACGATCAAGATCTCAGCAACACGAACTCGAACGATCACCGACCCTACCACTGTGTCTTCTCCGTTGTTCTCTAGGTGAGGGAGGAAGGTGGATTCCCTTTAGGAGAGGTGAGGTGTTGTGAGAGAGAGGTTTGTGTTTTGGAACTCTTCCAACAACACAACAAAGGCTTAAAATTTCTTAACCTAGTTGCATCTCATGCAACCATATATATAGGGAAATAGGATGGAAATGACCATCCTACCCCTCCTTGATTCTCTCTTTAGTATATGGTTTATATGTGAATCTATTTCACATTAAAACTATATATTATATCAATTATATCATATATAATTGATATAACACCCCATGTATGAAATTGAACACTTCAATTTCATTCCTAACTTTATACCCTCAATATTACCATGTTGAGCCAGCGAGAGGACCAAATGGACCTACGGTTCATGAGCTCCAATGATGTGAGATTAACCGATCAAACTCTTTGATCTAGTTAATCAATATTCATTAACTACAAGTCACTCCACTATAGACTTGTAGTTGTACTCTCCTCACTATAGATTGTATTGTGTCCACTGATATAGTCATTGCCTATGAGACGACCCTTAACAGGTTGTTCGTGATCACAGCTGGATCAAATTACTGTTTTACCCCTGTGATTACCTCTTTGTTCCTTAAGCACCACCGATCCTCTAATGAACAAAAAGTCTACAGTCGTACCATAGACTCATACCCTTATAGAGGGTGGGGCCCCCGTTTTTCACGACCTAGAGTCAGTTCTTAAGGGAACAACCTATCTAATTCCTTAGTGTATGAATGAGTGAATTCCATCTTGCACAGTTAAGTTCCCAGCTACCTACGAGGTCCTGTCCCTGAGAAGGTAGGCTTATTGAGTCGGCTATAGGCCACTCTCACCCATACTAGTCTAAGGACATACCCCTATAAGCAGAAGTTCTTAACTCGCTCAAGATTCAGGTCGAGTCACTAATGACTATCTATAAATTACGTATCTTATCCTGTGAACGGTGTTACACTGGTTAGACTAATAATTTGCGGTCCTGTCTTGTATGAACTCTTCATACAGGATGCCCCCACTCGCATGTCAACTACATGAATGAGTTGGATAACCTCATTTGTACTAATTACAAAGTGGGGCGCATCCATGGTGTTACCAGAATGAGGTTTCCAACCTTATTCTTATACCATTCAGCATTTAGGTTATATTCTTGAACACAATCCAAATAGTGGCCACTACACTGATGTTCAAAATATATATTATAACATTGAAGCTTAGTTTATTGGATTTATAAAGCAAGACTGTAATTCTATCAAAACAAATAACTCTTTATTTCTTGGATTAAAATTACACAAGTTTTAGGGCATAAATCCCAACAGATGGTACACTTTAACATCGCGGAGTCGAATGGTGCTTTCATCGATGAATCGAGCCAGGTCAACTTCATTCTCGGAACCCTTCCAGATAGTTTCTTACAGTTTAGAAGTGATTATGTTATGAACAAGCTTACTTTTAATCTTACCTCTCTTCTGAATGAACTCCAGACCTTTCAATCTTTGATGAAAATTCAGGGATCGAAAAGTGAGGCAAATATGAACTCCTTAGATGGTCTCGTCAAGGTTGCCATTCAGAAAGACGGTCTTGGATTCTTATCGACTTTACCATGACAATAGGTGAAAAGGTTTCCCCATAGTCAACCCCTTCAACCTAGGTAAAACCTTTTGCCACTAGTCGTGCTTTGAAGGTTTGCAGCTTCCCATCTACACCACGTTTACGCTTGTAGATCCACATGCAACCAATAGGTTTAACCCCATCTGGTTGATTCACAAGCTCTTAGACGAAATTGAAGTACATCGACTCCATTTCCTTGTCCATAGCTTTAATCAAGTCGTCTTTGTCAACGTCTGTCATTGCCTGATCATAGGACAATGGATCCTCGCAGTCATATTCAGGAGTGACGACTTGGGTTTTAGCTAAACCCATGTAACGTTCAGGCTGTCTCACAGCCCTCCCACTACATCGAGGTATTCCAAACTCTTGGGAACGGACGTGACTAGACGAGCTAGGATCAACAACACTTGTTGACGTACTAGCATCATCAAGAACCCTTGATGATGGCCGCCCATTTCATTTAACACAATCTTCTTTGCTGGTAAGTGATCCCGATGTGGTATTCCTCAAGGAAAGTGGCGTTGGTCGGCACAAGCACCCATTATCCTTAGGATCATAAAAGAAACCACCCCTAGTCTCTTTTGGGTATCCTACAAAGAGGCACAACTTTGAACGGGGTTCCAACTTTTTCGAGTTTGACACCAACACATGGATTGGGCATCCCAAAATTCTGAAATGACGTAAAATGGTTTTACGACCATGCAAGAGTTCGAAAGGTGTTTCACAAACACTTTTCGACGCAACTGTGTTCAAGTTGTATACCGAAGTTTCCACTGCGTAACTCCAAAAAAAATCAAGGAGACGAGCATAGCTCATCATCGACCGAACCAATGTCCAACAAGGTTCTGTTTCTCCTCTCCGATACACCATTCTTCTGTGGCATACCAGGTGCTGAGAGTTGAGATGTAATTCCATGTACTATCATATAGTCCTTGAATTCAGTGTCCATATACTCTCCACCTCGATCCGATCGAAGTGTTTTTATAGTTTTACCTAACAGGTTCTCAACCTCAGTCTTGAATTCCTTGAACTTTTAAGTGTTTTAGACTTCCTATGCATTAGGTAAATGTACCCATACCTCGAATTGTCATCTATAAAAGATATGAAGTATTCGTAACCTTCTCGTGCTTTAGCAATCATCGGACCACATAGGTCATAATGTATAAGCTCAAGAGGCTCATTTGCTCTATATCCTTTTCCTAAAAGGACGTTTGGTCATTTTGCCTTCAAGGCATGACTCACAAACCAGTAAAGAGTTTTCTTCCAACTCGCTTAGAAGTCCACTCTTCACTAGTCTCTCGATCCTATTGATATATTTATGTGGCCTAACCTTAGATGCCAAAGATGGACACTTTCTTTTGGAGAAACCTTTACTCTCTTAGTTCGCGTTTCTGCTGTTTTAAACAATTCAGTATTCAAAATACTTTTGACCAAATTAGGGTTTAAAATATATAAATTGCTCTCAAGTGAAGCAGAACAAATCAAATTTCCATTTTGAAAAATAAATGCTTTATTACTCTTAAATGAAACGGAAATATTTTGTTCTTATAGGCAGGAAATGGAAACTAGGTTTCTAGTAAACCCATGAGCTATGTACAAATTATCCAATAATAAGTACTTCCCGCCAAAGAACAACTTCACCGTGCCTATTGCTGCAGCTGAGACAACTTCTCTTGATCCAACCCTGAGTGTTATCTCACCCTCTTGCAGCAGCATCCAGGAACATAATCCCTGAAAAGAAGAGCAAACGTGGTTAGTGGCGCCTGAATCCAATATCGAGACAAAGTCATTACTCTCCACTAAACAATTTTCTGTGACAAGTAAGTCACATTTACCTATCATCTTTTTTTCGTCAAAGAACTTGGGACAACTTCTTTTCAGGTGTTTGTCCCCGTTGCAGTAGAAACACTTTCTTGCAACTTCCTTGATCTCTTTGCCCTTTAGGGCGGAAATGCAGTCAACCTTAACCTCCTTCAACTTCTCCTTCTTCCCTTTCGGGCTTGAAGATTCTACAAACTTTGTCTCAGAGGTCAAACTCCCGTGAAAAGGTTTTAAGGCAACACTTTCCTCGACTTCCTGTCCCCTAGTCTTCACCAAGGACTGGAAGTTTTGTAGATCGCTGAATAGGACTGTTGGACCGGGCACCTGAGAACCCTCCTAAGTGAGCGCGAACTCTTGGTCATCATTTACCAAAAATGTGTCAATATTGTTTTCAACGAATAATCATTGTCGACTAACTTAACGGATGCTAAAGAAGTGTAAAAAGCGTTTGACATTTTGCTGAAACAATGAAAAATTTTGTATTAGCCTTGCAAAAAACTTTTGAAAATCCAATCAGATTTTTGCAAATTTTTATCCTATGATCCCTAGGTCATTTAAAAAATGCAATGATACCCCAAAGGTTTAGAATGACCGCCACCGTAGGGTAGACAAACCCACTCCTCCTCTGGGACGAGACTTTCTCGACCAACCCCTAATCCCAGATTAACTCTTATTCCATTAGGCATCCAGTTACCATTATTCGGTCTGAATTCATTAACTATTAACGAATCCTGTGAGTGTCACCCTCAATCTTTAAATTTCCAAGTATTTGTCCAATCAATAGCCGTCGTAAGGAGGACTAAGAAGGAAAATCAACAAGGAAATCGTATCCGTTTGGGGAATCCCGGTGTTCCGACTCCAATCATCAAGGCCCTCCATAGGGATTATCTGGTCTAGGCCAAACTAGTAGGCGAATCATCGCCGACTAACTTAACGGAAGCTAAAGGAGCGTAAACAGCATTTGACATTTTGCTAAAAAAATGAAATATATTGTATTAGTCTCGCAAAAAACTTTTGAAAATCCAATAATGTTTTAGCAAATATTTATCCTATGATCCCTAGGTCATTTAAAATATGCTCTAATAACAATTGAAGGGATTTGGAATTCCCGCAGTGGAAGACATTGTGAAACGTCGTTGATCCGTTGTATAGTTCTTATCTTAAAATCGAACTAAACTACTTTAATTCTAGGTTAAACATGCAAATAAGAAGAAGAAAACAGTAAGGAAGACAAGTTACTTACTTGTTGAAGAACTCTTCTTCAACGCTTTCCTCCTCCGATCACGATCTATCTCGAACCATCGACAGAACAACAAACTCCTTTGCTTTGTTTCTTCGCCGATTTCACTATTTCCGCTCCGATTTCTTCACAGCAACACTTGCCACGAACGACACGGACTTACAGACTCGATTTATTTTCTAAAATGCCCAAAAAAAATACGGGCCCTTTACATTTGATCTCATCACACAGAAAATAAATCTAAAAGTACCAAAAACCGAAAACATCCATTATGCAAACCAAGACATTCATCTCATGAATTATGGTAAAATACCCACAAAATTTTAACAAAGCGATTGCATAATTAAGAAACCATCGAAATGGCTCGATACCAATTGAAGGAATGAAAATTCAGATGCGGAAGACGATTGAATCGTCGATGTATCAATTACATAAACCGCTTTTTGTTAAAATTGATCTAATACAAAGATCTAGGCTAAACATGCAATTAAGAAGTAGAAAAAAAGAAGAAAGGATTTTACTTACTTGTTGAAGACTTTCTTCACAATATCTTCTTCAAATCCACGAACTCCTTCGTGCTCCTCGTACACAACGATTTCCTCCAACGATTGTGAGTCAAACACTACCAAGAATCCTTCTCGGTTGTTCTCTTTTGGATAAAGGAGGCTTGTGGGAACCTTTTTGGTTTTGGAGAGGGAGGAGAATTTGAGAGAGAATAGAGAGAGTTTCTCTTCTCTTTTTTTGTGTAAAACTAAAAAATGAGAGAATGAAGTTCCATCCTTCTTGAAAGAAGGGTTTATATAGTGGATTAGTGGAGTTAAAATGTCCACATATTTACCACTTTACCACAATCATAGGTTATGCAAATCTCATTTGCATAACCACATAATATAAGATATCTCATATCTCATATTGCAAATCTCATTTGCAATAGTTGTGGATTTATTAAATTGAATCACATCCAATTTAATTTCTCTCAATCAAATTCTCCAATTAGCCCTAATTCAACAATTAGGCTAACCTATAGTTTATTATGAATCTCATTCACATTAAACTATATATTATATCATTCATATCTCATATAAATGACATAAATGCCCTTAAGGTGAAATTGAACACTTCAATTTCATACCAAAACTTTATCCCTTCTTAAATCGGATGGAGCCAAGCGAGCGACCTAATGGACCCTCACAAATGACGGGCTCCAATGATCCGAGATTAACTCGCCAAACTTTTTGACCCGGTTAACCAACATTCATTAGCTACGGTAACACTCCACTATAGCCCGTAGCGGCACTCCGTCGATGAAAAATATTACGTGTCCGCGATATTACCAATGCCCATGAGTCGACCCTTCACGGGTTGTTCGTGAGACACGGTGGGTCAAATTATCGTTTACCCACGTGTGTCTACCTCTTGTTCCTTAAGTCCCCACCGCTCCTCTAATGAACAACATATTGTGATGGTCCAACCATACACAACACCCTTCTCGGGCGGTGAGAAGGTGGGCGTCCGTTGTCAAGCCTCGGAGGCGAGACTTAAGGGAACAACCCTCTAGTTTCCTAAAGGCGGGAGCGAGTGAATTCCATCTCGCGTAGTTAAGTTTCGACTCCTACTTGGTTCTCACACGAGAAGATAGGCATATTGGGCGAGTAAGCGTGACTACCCTCACCCGTACTAGTAGTCAAAGAACGGACCCTCGCAGACAGGAGTCCGTAACACGCTCAGGATTCAGGTCGAGTCACTAATGGTCATCTACGAAATTATTAGTCCTCACTATCAGCGGTGTTACATCGGTAGGTCTAATAATTCACGGTCGATCTTCTTGTACAATCTCATTGCTGAGGATGCCCCACTCGCATGTCAACCACATGAGCGAGTCGGATCACCTCGTCGTATCTAATACAAAGCGGCCACATGCACTTTGTGTATCCGGGATTAGGTCTCCAACCCTATCCATATATCATGAGACCGTTCGGGTCATTAACCCGAACGTGATCTTCCCTGTGTGTCCACTACACACCGTTCAAGTTCTATTTCTCTCATGTATTCAATGACCCTGGAGCTTAGTTTATTGGAAAAAGTTTATAAATATTGCGAGACACAAAGTGATGAAATAAATAACACTTATTAATTTCAATCAATATATTACAAATACGAGATTAGGACAAAAATCCCAACAAACTCCCACTTGGACTAAGCTAGTGGAGAAAATACATTTCAGAAATGTACATAAATTACAACGAAGTAATACAATAAACTAGGGCATTGAATACCCGTTTACACATCTCCAACTTGCCTAGTCGGGAAGCTCTCGAAGACCTAGACTCTCTCAGGTGACCCTCAAACACCTTAGCCGTGAGGGGTTTGTAAATGGATCGACTACGTTGTGCTCGGCGCGCTATCTGCATGGTATCACGTCTCGCGGTGCACAATCTCCCGTATCGGATGATACTTGCGCTCAATGTGTTTGCCTCTCTTACGGCTCCGAGGCTCACGTGATTTGGCTACTGCACCACTGTTATCACAGAACAGTGTGATGGACAAGTTCATGTTAGGAACAACTTCCAAATCTGTCATGAACTTCCTAAGCCAAGCGACTTCCGCTGCGACTTCACAAGCGCAACATACTCCGCTTCCATAGTGGAATCAGCGATGCATCCTCGCTTGATGCTTCGCCATACTCTGACTCCTCCATTCGAATGGCCGGTGACCGCGAGGTGGATTTCCTAGAATCCTTATCGGTCTTAAAATTAGAATCTGTGTATCCCGTAAGGATCAAATCCCCACCCCATACACACTGTCGTAGTTCCTCGTTCTCCTAAGATACTTGAGGATTGCCTTTACGGTGTCCGGTGATCTAATCCTTGATTGGGTGATATCACCGACAATTCCCTCTGCATAGCGGATGTCGGGCCTAGGTACAAACATGGCATACATCGGGCTCCCCTACGGTGAAGCATATGGAATCGTCTCATATCCTCAACATCTTGAGAGTCTTAGGACATTGATCCTTAGACAAGTGAACCGCATGCACGAAAGGCAGTAAGCCCTTCTTGGAGTTACGTGATCTTATATCTAGACAACATCTTGTCAATATAAGGCGCTTTGAGACAAGGCTAGCGTTCTGCATTCTTCCGGTTCTCGACTATCTGGATACCTAGAACATACCGAGCTTTCTCCCAAATCTTTCATTTGGAATTGCGAAAGCTGACCACTTCTTAATGTCAAGAAGAAATTCTACCTCATTCCCAATGAGAAGAATATCATCCACATACAACACCAAAAATGACATGCAGTTTGTCAACGATTTTCTTGTAGACACAAGGCTCGTCGACATTTTGATCAAAGCCATAAGATTTGATTGCCTTATCAAACCTTATATTCCAAGACCTCGAAGCTCGTTTTCGGTCCATAAATGGACCTTTGATGCAGCAAACTTTTGCTCTTGGCCTTGGGCAATGAACCCTTTAAATTTGGTCCATGTAGATGGTCTCATCAAGTTTGCCATTCAAAAAAAGTGTCTTGACATCCATCCGCCATACCTCGTACTCATAATACGCGGTAATGGCGGAAGAGGATCGATCGACTTTACCATGGCAATGGCGAAAAAGGTCTCCTCATAGTCAACCCTTCAACTCGGGTAAAACCCTTTGCCATTAGTCGGACTTTGAAGGTCTGCACCTCCCCATCTACGCCACATTTACGCTTGTAGATCCATAGACTCCATTTCTTGGTCCATAGCTTTAATCCACTCGTCTTTGTCAACATCAACCATTGCACGATCATAGGACAATGGATCCTCTGATCATCATCGGGAGGCGACAAGCGAGGTTTCGGCTAAACCCATGTAGCGATCGGTGTGTCTCACAACCCTCCCCTACGTCGAGGCATTCCCAACTCTTGAGAAACAGATTTGACTAGGCGTGCTTAGGATCAACAACACTTGTTGACGTACTAGCCCCATCGGCAACTCTTTTGATGAATCGTCCATTTCATTCAATACAATCTTACTCCTTGGTACATGATCCACGACGTGGTCTTCCTCTAGGAAAGTGGCGTTTGTCGACACAAGTACTCTATTTTCCCTAGGATCATAAAGCAGACAACCTCTAGTCTCTTTGGGTAACCTCACGAATAGGCACAATTTGAAGCGGGGTTCCAACTTTTTGGGTTTGACACCAACACATGGGTGGGCATCCCCAAATCCTGAAGTGATGTAAAGCGCCTTTACGTCCACTCTCGAGCTCGAAAGGTGTTTCACAAACACTCTTGAGGAACGTTGTTCAAAATATAAACCGCGATCTCCACTGCGTACTTCAAAAAGAATCGGGAGACGAGCATAGCTCATCATTGGCCGAACCATGTCCAACAAGGTTCTGTTTCTCCTCTCCGATACACCATTCTGTTGTGGCATACCAGTCTTTGAGAGTTGGGGCGTAATTTGTGTTCTATCATATAGTCACCGGAATTCGGTGTCCATGTACTCTCCACCCCGATCCGATCGAAGTGTGAAATGTTTAACCTAAGGTGGGATTTTAAATCTATATGACATACAATATGCACATAGAAATTAATTAAAATATACATCTCATGCATAAAATAATTAAATAGCAAAAATGGACCGATTTTTGGCACCTAGGGCAATTATTTAATTAAATAACATTAATATAACATTTATATTAATATTATTTAAAAATAATAATTAAATTAAAAAATAAAATACATTTTATGAAAATAAATAAATAAAACGTTTGAAAACCGCCCAAGAGAAGCCTTGAACCCACGACCTCGCGTAGCGCGCGGCTTGCTCCTCAGCTCAACGGCGTTACTGCCGTGAAAGCAACGTTGTAACATTTGCCGTCTCTCGGCGTCGACGCGTTCTCAGCGCCGGTAGCGTTACAACGCTGTTTCTGCTGCGAGGCCTCCATCGCGAGGATAGCGTTGAGACGCCATTGGGGCGTCTCAACGCCATCGGCGAAACAACACCAAACTCCTTTAACGTTTCGCCGTCATTCACTTTATTTCGCTCCGATTTCTTCACAACAACACTTGCCACGAGAACGGACTTACGGACTCGATTTATTTTCTAAAATGCCAAAAAAAAACACGGGCCCTTTACATTTGATCTCATCAAAGCGAAAATAAATCTAAAAGTGCCAAAAACGAAAACATCTATTATGCAAACCAAGACATTCATCTCATGAATTATGGTAAAATACCCACCAAATTTTAACAAAAGCGATTGCATAATCAAGAAACCATCGAAATGGCTTTGATACCAATTGAAGGAATGAAAATCCCATGCGTGGAAGACGATTGAATCGTCGATGTATCAATTACGCAAACCGTTTTTGTTAAAATTGATGTAATACAAAAGATCTAGGCTAAACATGCAATTAAGAAGAAGAAAATTAGTAAGAAAGGATTTTACTTACTTGTTGAAGACTTTCTTCACAATATCTTCTTCAATTCCACGAACTCTTCGTGCTCCTCGTACACAACGATTTCCTCCAACGATTGTGAGTCAAACACTACCAAGAAGCCTTCTCGGTTGTGCTCTTTTGGAGAAAGGAGGCTTGTGGGAACCTTTTTGGTTTTAGAGAGGGAGGAGAATTTGAGAGAGAATAGAGAGAGTTTCTCTTCTCTATTTTTGTGTAAAACTAAAAAATGAGAGAATGAAGTTCCATCCTTCTTGAAAGAAGGGTTTATATAGTGGATTAGTGGAGTTAAAATGTCCACATATTTACCACTTTACCACAATCATAGGTTATGCAAATCTCATTTGCATAACCACATAATATAAGATATCTCATATCTCATATTACAAATCTCATTTGCAATAGTTGTGGATTTATTAAATTGAATCACATCAATTTAATTTCTCTCAATCAAATTCTCCAATTAGCCCTAATTCAACAATTAGGCTAACCTATAGTTTATTATGAATCTCATTCACATTAAACTATATATTATATCATTCATATAAATGACATAAATGCCCTTAAGGTGAAATTGAACACTTCAATTTCATACCAAAACTTTATCCCTTCTTAAATCCGGATGGAGCCAATCGAGGGACCTAATGGACCTCTGATGCGGGCTCCAATGATCCGAGATTAACTCGCCAAACTCTTTGACCCGGTTAACCAACATTCATTAGCTACGGTAACACTCCACTATAGCCCGTAGCTGCACTCCGTCGATGCACGAGAATATTACGTGTCCACCGATATAACCAATGCCCATGAGTCGACCCTTCACGGGTTGTTCGTGAGACACGGCCCGGGTCAAATTACCATTTACCCCTGTGTCTACCTCTTGTTCCTTAAGTCCCCTTTGCTCCTCTCTAATGAACAACATATTGTGATGGTCCAACCATACACAACACCCTTCTCGGGCGGTGAGAAGGTGGGCGCCGTGTGTCAAGCCCGGAGACAAAGACTTAAGGGAACAACCCTCTAGTTTCCCTAAAGGCGTGAGCGAGTGAATTCCATCTCGCGTAGTTAAGTTCCCAACTCCCCCTACTTGGTTCTGTCCACGAGAAGATAGGCATATTGGGCGATAGCGTGACCACCCTCACCCGCACTAGTCAAAGAAGCGGACCCTCGCGGAGGCGAGTCCGTAACATGCTCGGGATTGGTCGAGTCACTAATGGTCATCTCACGAAATTATTAGTCCTCACCTTTATCAGCGGTGTTACATCGTGAGGTCTAATAATTCATGGTCGATCTTGTACAATCTCATTGCACAGGATGCCCCCACTCGCATGTCAACCACATGAGCGAGTCGAGATCACCTCGCCTCGTATCTAATAAAAAGCGGGCGCATCCACACGGTGTATCCGGATTAGGTCTCAACCCTATCCATATATCGTAGACCGTTCGGGTCATTAACTCGAACGTGATCTTCCCTGTGTGTCCACTACACACCGTTCAAGTTCTATTTCTCTCATGTATTCAATGACCCTGGAGCTTAGTTTATTGGAAAAAGTTTATAAATATTGCGAGACACAACGTGATGAAATAAATAACACTTATTAATTTTAATCAATATATTACAAACACGAGATTAGGACAAAAATCCCAACACGTCGTTCAAGCCCTGGAGAGAACACTTAAGGGAACAACCCTTCTAGTTTCCCAAAGTCGGGAACGAGTGAATTTCGTCTCGCGTAGCCAAGTTCCCAGCTCCCCACGAGGTCCTGTCCCTGAGATGATACGCATATTGGGCGAGCAACAGTGGCCACCCTCACTCGTACTAGTCAAAGGACAGACCCACGCAGACATGAGTCCGTAACACGCTCAGGATTAAGGACGAGTCACTAATGGTCATCTACGAATTTATTAGCTTTATATTGTTAACGGTGTTACATCAGTAAGTCTAATAATTCACGGTCCGGTCTTGTACAATCTCATTGCACATGATGACCCCACTCGCATGTCACCGACATGAACGAGCTAGATCACCTTGTTTGTATCTAATACAAACTGGGTCGCATCCACATCGTATCTAGGATTAGGTCTCCAACCCAATTCTGATGTTTTGAGTATTTTGAGCTCTACAAGAAGAGGTAAGAGTTGAGGTTTGATTTTCTTAAAAGTTAACTCATATTTGAACAAAATTCGTGAAGGAATCTCGAGCAATATCTGACCATAAGTTAATTATTTGTGAAGAGGAAGGCAGATGACAGATTTTGCTGTCAAATCCGAGAAGTCTCTGGTTTTTTGGTTGTGCTGATTAGTAGGATTCGAATCAGAAGCTCTAGTTTGTATGGTTGGAAAGATTATTGAATTTCCTACAGCTTGCATGAAGAACTCGTGAGAAGAAATCGACTGTAAGATGTTTTAAATTACAGGTCAAGTTTCAGTTGCAGCAGGGAAACGAATCTGGGATAGTAGAAGTTTGTTTCTGGGGAAGAAGACTTCGAGGTATTTTCGAACAAATTCGTGGGGAATCTGAATTTCATTTCTTCATATGATATTTAGAGGGTTCAAAAAGGAAGAGTTTGGTATAATGTACATCCTTTTTGGCTAAGTAATGAAGAAGTTATTATTGTCTGAAATCAGGGCATGAAATCTGTAAAATGCTGGAAAATTTAATGGTGTGCTTTTTTTGTAATTTTGAGGTTGAAATTCATGAGCTCGAGGTTCTAATACATGGATTTGGTTTGTTTGACAGCCCAAGAGGAAATAGGTCGAGTGTACGGGCCAAGGTTCTAATTCTAACACTTTGTGAGTGACAAAGCGAACCTCGAAAATGGTTTATAGGCTTGTATTATGCTTATGAAAATGCAAATTTTTGCTAAAACGAAATGGTTTCAATGCTTATTTATTTCCTTTGAACACATGTTTATGACTATTCATATTTTTCTAGAAATGATTTCAAGTGCTCGTTGTGAGCCTAAATGTCTTGATGAAATTTATATGTGAGCATATGTTCTTGATTGTCGAAATTTATGAAAATGTTATGATTTCGAGCAAGTATGTACTACCAAGTATGATTTAAATATTTCCAGTTTTAATGAACAAGCTGAGTAAGCTTGAGTTTTACAAAAGAAAGGATAAGCAGGCATGTTCAAATGTTTTTATGTATTTTTCTAAGTCTTGAATGAGTAAATGATTGAGACATTGAGCCCGAGGCTATATAGTATCGTGTGCACACAGGTCATTTTCTATTGTCGACATTGAGTGTACTCCGTGACAACAATGCTGTCGTGAGTGTTGGGCGGGCCCCCTACGACAAAGACGATGGGAGTGTTGGGCGGGCCCTACTACATCGTAGAGTAAACGTTGGTTGTATTGAGTGTGTCCTACACAACGTAGATTGTCATACATTTTTAAATGGTTAGTAGTATCGATATGCCTTGCGAGATTTTAATGACGTACTTGCTAGATTACTGAAAGGCTATTATGATTACATGTGTATTTCTAACGCTTAATTACAGATACATATGCTCATAGGTTTCCAGGTGATATGATTTATGAGTTATTAGATCTTTAACTCAGTCACTCACTGAGCTTCATAGCTCATTCTTTCAGTGTTTTCAAACTTTTAAGGTAGAGATCGAGCTCTCGGTGCCTGATAACCAGCCATAGTCTGCTGGAAGCTCCACGAGTTTGATATTTTTTACATGGGTGGAGTTGTATAGGAAGTCTATATGTATTGTTGGAGGACTATGAAGTTATGTTTATGTGTACATTCTAGGTTGTGGTTGTGTAACCCATGGTTGGGTATGTTTTTGGTTGTGATGTTCATATCTGTTTCAGTTTTCAAGCAAGTCTTAAGTAGGGGTTACTCCTTACGTAGGTTACGTAATTGTCAATATTCCGTTGTGTCCTGTTTAAAGTGTTTCTTATACAAGTATAATATGCTTATCTGGTAAAAGAGAGTCAACAGGTATCGTTAGAGAGGTGAACGATGTCTGTTGGCTTCACGCCGTCTTCCTGGCTAAGTAGTGAGTAGTTTCGGGGAGGGTGTGACAACAGTATCGTGAGCGATTAGCTCCATGGGAAATGAGAGAGTACAAGTTAGCTCTAGAAGAAACTAAAAAGTAAATAGCAAGTTATTGAGTTAATTCAATAGAACTAGCAGAGCATGGTCCATGTAAGGATAAGAGTAAGTCCATTCAGGACTAGAATGTGAACACAAGTCTAGAATTGTGCATTTGATTTAAGTGTTCATTACATGTCTAGTATGTTGATATGTTATAGGAGTCATGCCACCACGTACTAGCAGACGATGCAGGCAGGAATAGGGCGGGACGCAAGATCCTATCCAAGGCCAATCTGAGATGGGATTTAGTTCCCCAAGAGTCCAGACTGAGGCCAGATATGAGCAACATGCTAGTCCCTCACAAGAGGTAGGCAGACCAGAGAGAGCAGGGCCTAGTGATCCAGAGAAGACTTATGGAATAAAACGTCTGAAGAAATTAGGAGCCACAGTGTTTGAGGGTTCCATAAATCCAGCTGACGCCGAGGTTTTGTTGAATCAGCTTGAGAAATGTTTTGATGTGATGAGTTGTCCTGAGGAGCGGAAAGTCAAGTTGGCCACATTTCTTCTAGAGAAGGAAGCAAAGGGATGGTGGAAGTCAATACTAGCTAGGCAATTTGTGATGCACGCACTCTAGATTGGCAAACTTTGAAGCATATTCGAGGATAAGTATTATCCTAGCACGTACCACGAGGCGAAGAGGGATGAATTTTTAGAACTGAAGCAAGGGTCACTTTTAGTGGCTGAGTACGAGAGAAGGTATACCGAGTTGTCGCGGTATGCTGATTTGATTGTGACATCTGAGAGTGACAGGTTCGACGATTTGAAAGAGGATTACATCCTGAGATACGTTCCTAGTTACATCTATTTCTAAGTGGACTAACTTTTCTCAACTAATAGAGTATGCTCTACGTGTTGAGCAGATGCGCAATCATTAGTAGAGCCTACTGGAGGGCCTTCAACGGCGAGCAGTTTTCGAGGTCGTGAGCAGCGAAGATTCACACCTGGAGTACATGTTTCAAGTCATCAGGACTTAAAGAATTATCAAGGTCACTGTCTTGTTGGTGTTGATGTGTGTTACCAGTGTGGACAGCCAGGGCATTTCAAGAGGGATTGTCCACAGCTGAGAGAAGCCGCACAGAGGGACCAAGGAGTTATGTCCCAGACAGTTGAGCAGCCGAGAGTTCCAGTAGCTGCAGGAAAGGGCACCAGCAGTGCTAGACAGAAAGAAGTTGTAGAGAGACCTAAGCAACAGGGGAAGGTCTACGCTATGACTTAGCAAGGTGATGCACCAGATGTGATTACTTGTACGATTTCTATTTGTAATGTACCTGCACGTGTTTTAATAGATCCAGGTGCTACGCATTCCTTTGTTTCCAGTATGTTCCTATCTAAGCTTTATAGGAAGCTAGAGCTTTTATTTGAGAGGTTAGTTATATACACTCTAGTTAGTGATGCTTTACTTGTTGATGCAGTGTTGCGGAATTGTGAGGTCTTAGTAGAAGGTCTAAATATGTTAGTGGATCTTCTTCCACTAAAGTTGCAGGTGTTAGATGCAATCTTAGAGATGGATTTCTTATTTACTCATTATGCTTCCATGGATTGCCATAGAAAGAAATTTATTTTCAGGGGTGAAAGAAAGATTATCCTTAGGTGTTTGATTTCAGCATTCAAAGCTGAAAAGTTGTTGAGGAAAGGTTGCACGACGTTTCTTGCACATGTAGTGGAGGTGCAGGAGGAAAAGCTAAAACTAGAAAATGTTCTTGTTGTGAACAAATTTCTTGATGTTTTTCCACCCGATCTGTCAGGGTTGCCACCTGATAGGAAAGTTGAGTTCACTATTAAATTGTTACTAGGGACATCACCTGTTTCGCAAGCGCCGTCTAGAATGGCTCCAAGTGAGATCAGGGAGCTGAAGATGCAGTTACAAGGACTAGTTGATAAGGGATACATCAGGCCTAGCGTATCGCCTTAGGGAGCTACAGTGTTATTCGTAAAAAGAAAAATGGTACCCTTAGATTATGTATTGATTATAGACAGTTAAACAAGGTCACGATACGTAACAAGTATCCTTTACCCCAAATAGATGACTTGTTTGACCAGTTACGAGGAGCATCAGTGTTTTCTAAGATTGATTTAAGATCGAGGATACCATCGATTAAAAGTAAAGGGAATTAGATATTCCTAAGACAACATTTGAGCGAGGTACGGGCATTATGAGTTTTTAGTAATGCCATTCGGTTTGACGAATGGACCAGTAGTTTGCATGGACCTCATGAACAGGATTTTCCATCAGTTTTTGGATCAGTTTGTGATAGTATTCATTGATGACATATTAGTTTATTCGGTTGTGACAGGAAAACTCATGAGGAACATCGGCGATTGTTCTACAAACACTACACGATAAGCGGTTATGCACGCTAAATTCACCAAATGTGAGTTTTGGTTGAATCAGGTAGTGTTTGGGGTACGTTGTTCTAGAAAATGGAGTTGGTGTGGATCCGCATAAAGTAAAAGCTATGGTCAACTTAGAGAGACCAGCTAATGCGACAGAGGTACGTAGTTTCCTAGGCTTGGCACGATATTACAGATGATTTGTTGAGGATTTCTCACGATTAACATTGCCCTTAACAGCTTTAACAAGGAAGAATGTTAAGTTTGAATGGTCAGATAGGTGTGAACAGAGTTTTTCAGGAGCTGAAAACAAGGTTGGTGAAAGTACCTATTCTAACACTTCCTGTAACGAAAAGAGTATGTAATTTACTATGATGCTTCGGGACAAGGATTATGGTGTGTGCTCTTCCAAAAAGGAAAAGTAATAGCTTATGCGTCAAGGCAATTGAAAAAGCATGAATGTAATTACCCTACCCATGACCTTGAGCTAGCAGCAGTTGTTTTAGCATTGAAGATCTGGAGACATTACTTGTTTGGTGAAAGGTGTCACATTTACACAGATCATAAGAGTCTGAAATATATCTTTTATCAGAGGGAGTTGAATATGAGACAGAGGATATGGTTAGAACTGATTAAAGATTATGATTGTACCATAGAATACCATCCAGGTAAGGCGAATGTGGTAGCAGATGCATTAAGCAGGAAGTCAAGACTTTTTAAGGACGCCTTGTGTGGTATTCGAGCAACCTTTTTAAGTACTCTAAGGGATTCTAAGGCAGTTGTGAGTGTAGAGAATTCAGGGAGCCTTTTTGCATAATTCCAAGTTAGGTCTTCATTCGTAGCAGAGATTGTGAGAAGACAACCGGAGGATAGTAACTTGCAGAAAATGTTTGGAAAGTCCAAACAAAGCCCAGAAGCAGAATTTAAAATGAGATCAGACGGAGCCATAGAGAGATAGGGAAGACTATGCGTTCCAAGTTTTAATGAACTTAAAGATGCTATTCTAGAGGAAGTTCACAGTTCAGCTTACGCTATACATCTAGGAAGCACCAAGATGTACAAAACTTTCAAGGGGACGTATTGGTGGCCTGGGATGAAGCGGGAGATAGCTGATTATGTTGATAGATGTTTGATCTGCCAGCAAGTTAAACAAGTTAGACAGAGACCAGGAGGACTCCTTAATCCATTGCGATCAAAGGGTTGGAATGGAAATGGGAGCATATCACTATGGATTTTCTGTTTGGATTACCACATACTTCAAGTTGGCATACTTCAGTTAGACAGCACGACTTATATCGATTAAAGCGACGTCTACACTTGATCGGCTTGCTAAGCTATACGCCGACAAAATTGTGAGTCAATACGGAGTGTCAGTGTCCATAGTTTCAGATAGAGATCCGAGATTTACTTCTATGTTTTGGCCTAGCTTACAAAAAGCTATGGAGACAAAGTTGAATTTTAGTACAACGTTCCATCCTCAGACAGATGGTCAGTCAGAGAGGACCATCCAGACCCTAGAGGTCATGTTGAGAGCATGTGTCCTTCAATTTAAGGGAAGTTGGGATACACACCTATCACTTATGGAATTCGCATACAATAACAGTTATCAATCGAGTATTGGCATGGCACCATTTAAGGCTCTGGATAAAAGACCGTGTAGAACACTCGTATGTTGGAACGAACTAGGAGAGCGGAAGCTAATCGGTCCTGAGTTGGTGAAAATTACGACAGACAATATTAAGGTAATCAGGGAGAATCTGAAGGTAGCTCAAGACCGTCAGAAGAGTTATGCAGATAAGCGACGAAAGGACTTAGAATTCCAGGTCGGACATCAAGTTTTCTTGAAGTTATCTCCGTAGAGAGGTGTCTTTCGTTTCGACAAGAAAGTTACGCTAAGTCCTAGATATATTGGTCCTTATCAAGTAATGGGGCGAGTTGGGCCAGCAGCCTACAGACTTGAGTTGCCAATATAAGTATCTCGAGTACATGATGTTTGCATGTGTCCATGTCAAGGAAATATATTCTGGATCCGACACATGTGTTGCAAGCACAACCAGTTGAGTTGAAAGTTGACATGAGTTACTTAGAGGATGTAGTTCAATCATCGACAGAAAAGAACAAGTTTTGAGAAACAAGACGATCCCAATCGTGAAGGTTCGTTGGAAACATCACGGAGTAGGGAAGACAGCCTGGGAGTTAGAGGACAAAATGAGAAAGAAGCATCTGATGATTTTCACTTAAGGACTACTAAATTTTGAGGATGAAATTTCTTAAGGGGGAGGTAAGTTGTAAACCCGAGATCTCATTTTAAATTTTCCTTACAAAAAAAAAACAAAAGAAAATAAGAAAGGAAAAGTTTAACATATTTTGGTTGTTTTGTTTTAAGAAAAGAAAAGAAAAGAAAATGGAAAGAAAGAGATAAAGGAAAGATTAAAAAAAAGAAAAAGTAAAAGGGAAAAGGGAAAATGACAAAAGCCACCGCCGTTTTAATTATTTTTAATCCATCTTCTCTCCATTTTCTTCTCATTTTAACAAAAGAAAGTTGAGGGCTCGTGGGAGAAGGATGAAGGAAGAGGAAGAAGGAGATTTTTTTTTTAATTTTTGGAGTTGAAATTGCAGAAGGAAGGAAGAGAAACCAAGGCAAGTTAGTATGGCAGCAAGATGAACAATCTAGCCCAGTTCTGATGTTTTGCGTATTTCGAGCTCTACAAGAAGAGGTAAGAGTTGAGGTTTAATTTACATAAAATTTAACTCATATTTGAACAAAATTCGTGAAGGAAGCTCGAGCAATATCTGACCATAAGTTACTGATTTGTGAAGAGGAAGGTAGATGATAGATTTTGTTGTCAAATCCGAGATGTCTCTGGTTTTTGGGTTGTGCTCATTAGTAGGATTCGAATCAAAAGCTCTAATAGGTATGGTTGGAAAGCTTATTGAATTTCTTACAACTTGGATGAAGAACTCGTGAGACGAAATCCACTGTAAGATGTTTTAAATTACAGGTCAAGTTTCGGGTTTCAGCAGGGAAACGAATCTGAAATAGCAGAAGTTTGTTTTTGGGGAAGAAGATTTCGAGGTATTTTCGAATAAATCTGTTAGGAATCTCAATTTCATTTCTTCATATGATTTTTAGAGGGTTCAAAAAGGAAGAGTTTTAAATAAAGTACATCCTTTTTAGCTAAGTAATGAAGAAGTTATGATTGTCTGAAATCAGGGTATGAAATCTGTAAAATGCTGGAAAATTTAATGGTGTGCTTTTTTGTAATTTTAAGGTTGAAATTCATGAGCTCGAGGTTCTAATACATGGATTTTGTTTGTTTGGCAGCCCAAGAGGAAATAGGTCGACTTTACGGGCCAAGGTTCTAATTCTAACATTGTGAGTGACAAAACGAATCTCGAAAATGGTTTATATGCTTGTATTATGCTTATGAAAATGCAAGGTTTTGCTAAAACGAAATGGTTTCAATGCTTATTGTTTTCCTTTGAACACATGTTTATGACTATTCATATTTTTCAAGAAATGATTTCAAGTGCTCGTTGTGAGCCTAAATGTCTTGATGAAATTTATATGTGAGTATATGTTCTTGATTGTCGAAATTTATGAAAATGTTATGATTTCGAGCAAGTATGTACTAGCAAGTATGATTTAAAGATTTCCAGTTTTAATGAACAAGCTGAGTAAGCTTGAGTTTTACGAAAGAAAGGATAAGCAGGCATGTTCAAATGTTTTTGTGTTTTTCTGAGTCTTGAATGAGGAAATGATTGAGACATTGAGCCCGAGGCTATATAGTACCGTGTGCACACAGGTCATTTTCTGTTGTCGACGTTGAGTGTACTCCGTGACAACAATGCTGTCGTGAGTGCTGGGCGGGCCCCACTACGACAAAGACGATGGGAGTGTTGAGCGGGCCTCACTACATCGTAGAGTAAACGTTGGTTGTATTGAGTGTGTCCTACACAACGTAGATTGTCATACGTTTTTAAATGGTTAGTAGTATCAATATGCCTTGCGAGATTTTAATGACATACTTGTTGGACTACTGAAAAGTTATTATGATTACATGTGTATTTCTAACGCTTAATTACAGATGCATATGCTCATAGGTTTCCAGGTGATATGATTTATGAGTTATTAGATCTTTAACTAAGTCACTCATTGAGCTTCATAGCTCATTCTTTTAGTGTTTTCAAACTTTTCATGTAGAGATCGAGCTCCCAGTGCCTGATAACCTGCCATAGTCTGCTGGAACGCCACAAGTTTGATATTTTGTACGTGGGTGGAGTTGTATAGGAAGTCTATATGTATTGTTGGAGGACTATGAAGTTATGTTTATGTGTACATTCTAGGTTGTGGTTGTGTAACCCATGGCTGGGTATGTTTTTGGTTGTGATGTTCATATCCGTTTTAGTTTTCAAGCGAGACTTAAGTAGGGTTACTCCTTACGTAGGTTACGTAATTGTCAATATTCGGCTGTGTTATGTTTAAAGTGTTTCTTATACAAGTATAGTATACTTATTAGGTAAAACAGGGTCAGCAGGTATCGTTAGAGAGGTGAATGATGTCTGATGGCTTCACGCCGTCTTCCGGGCTAAGTAGTGATTAGTTCGGGAGGGGGTGTGACAATTTTCTTAGAGGAGGACCACATAAGGGACCACAAACCAAAAAGTAAAGTAGTGTTGATTGAGTTAGACGGAACAATAGCAAAGGTTGCTAATAAAACTAGTACGTCAACAAGAGTTGTTGATACTAGTTTGTCTAGTCAAGAGAGTCCATCTCAAGAGTTGAGTATGCCTCGACATAGTGGGAGGGTTGTAACACAGCCTGACTGTTACATGGGTTTATCTGAAACCCAAGTTCTTATACACAATGACAACTGCGAGGATCCATTGACTTATAATCAAGCAATGGTTGACAATGACAAAGACCAATGGGTCATAGCCATGGACCATGCAATAGAGTCTATGTACTTCAACTCTGTTTGGGATCTTGTAGATAAGCCTGATGGGGTAAGACATATAGGTTGTAAGTGGATCTACAAGAGAAAGCATGGTGTAGATGGGAAGGTGCAAACCTTTAAAACTAGACTAGTAGCAAAGGGTTATACCCAGGTAGAAGGGGTTGAATATGAGGAGACCTTTTTACCTATTGCTATGGTAAAGTCTATCCGTATCCTACTTGCCATTGCCGCATATTATGACTATGAGGTATGACAAATGGATGTCAAGACAGTCTTTTTGAATGGCAACCTTGAGGAAAACATCTACATGGACCAACCCAAAGGGTTCATTGAACCAGGACAAGAGCAAAAGGTTTGCAGGCTTAAAAGGTCAATTAATGGACTGAAACAAGCCTCAAGGTCCTGGAATATAAGATTTGATGAGGCAATCAAATCTTAGGATTTTGACCAGAATGATGATGAACCTTGTGTCTACCAGAAAATCATCAATAGTTCTGTCGCATTCCTAATTCTCAATGTGGATGATATCCTACTCATTGGGAATGATGTAGGTTATCTTATTGACATTAAGGATTGGCTAGCTACGCAATTCCAAATGAAAGATTTGGGTGATGCACAGTTTGTTCTAGGGTTCCAGATTGTCCGGAATCGCAAGAATAAAACTCTAGCCTTGTCTCAAGCATCTTACATAGACAAAGTGTTGTCAAGGTTTAAGATGCAAGACTCCAAAAAGGACTTGTTGCCTTTTAGAGATGGAGTCCATTTGTCTTAGGCTAAGACACCTCAAGGAGTTGAGGATATGAGACGGATTCCTTATGCATCAGTTGTTGGGAACCTGATGTACGCCATGTTGTGTACTAGGCCTGACATCTGTTTTGCAGTTGGAATGGTCGGTGAGGTATCAATCCAATCCAAGGTTTGAACACTGGACAACGGTTAAAACAATCCTTAAGTATCTTGAGAGAACAAGGAACTACATGCTTGTGAATGGGGCTAAGGATTTGATCCTTACAGATACACTGATTCTAACTTTTGATCGATAAAGATTTCTGGAAATCTACATCGGGTCGGTGATTTACTCTTAACGGAGGAGTCGTAGTATGGCGGCGTCAAACAAGGATGCATCGCAGATTCCACCATGGAGGCCGAATATGTAGCGAGCTTGTGATGTAGCTAAAGAGGCCGTTTGTTAAGGAAATTAATGCTAAATTTGGAAGTTGTTCCAAATATGACTTTGCCCATCACATTTGTATTGCGATATAACGGTGGTGCGTGGCAAATTCAAAGGAACCCAGAAGTCACAAGAGGGGAAAGCACATTGAGCGGAAATATCATCTCATCCGGGAGATAGGGCATAGAGGAGACGTGATTGTCACGAAGATGGCCTCAGAGCACAACGTTCTTTGATCCTTTTACAAAGGCTCTCACGGCTAAAGTATTTGAGAGTCATCTAGAAGGTCTAGGTTTACAAATCTTCCCCAACTAGGGCAAGTGGGAGTATTTTGTACAGAGGGTTTAAATGCCCTAGTTTATTGTATTTACATTACTGTAATGTTATAGTACTCCACAAGCTTTAGGTCAAGTGGGAGATTGTTAGGATTTATGCCCTAAAACATGTGTAATTTTGATCAAAGAAATAAAGAGTTATTTGTTTTGATAAATTTACAGTCTTGCTTTATAAATCCAATAAACTAAGCTTCAAGGTTATAACATATATCTTGATAATATATATATCTTGAACATCAGTGTAGTGGACACTATTTTGATTGTGTTCAAGAATATAACCTAAATGGTCTATGGTATAAGAATAAGGTTGGAAACCTCATTCTGGTTACACCATGGATGCGACCCACTTTGTAATTAGTATAAATGATTTAATCCAACTCATTCATGTAGTTGACTCATTCATGTAGTTGACATGCGAGTGAGGGCATCCTATATGAACAGTCCATACAAGACCGGACCGCAAATTATTAGTCTAACCAGTGTAACACCGTTAACAGGATAAGACTAGTAATTTATAGATGGTTGTTAGTGACTCGTCCTGAATCCTGAGCAAGTTAAGAACTCCTGCTTATAGGGGTTTGTCCTTTGACTAGTATGGGTGAGAGTGGTCTGTAGCCAACTCAATAAGTCTACCTTCTCAGGGAAAGAACCTCGTAGGTAGCTGGGAACTTAACTGTGCAAGATGGAATTCACTCATTCCTACACTAAGGAATTCACTCATTCCAGGTCTTGAAAAACGGGGCCTCGCCCTAAACGAGGGTATGAGTCTATGGTAGGACCTTAGACTTGTTGTTCATTAGAGTATCAGTGGTGCTTAAGGAGCAAAGAGGTAATCATAGGGGTAAAACGGTAATTTGGCCCAGCCGTGATTACGAACAACCTGTGAAGGGTCGACTCATGGGTAATGATTATATCAGTGGACACAATATTATCTATAGTGAGGAGAGTGCAGCTACAAGTCTATAGTGGAATGACTTGTAGTTAATGAATATTGATTAACTGGATCAAAGAGTTTGATCAGTTAATCTCATATCATTGGAGCTCATGAACCGTAGGTCCATTAGGTCCCTCCGTTGGCTCAGCATTGTAATATTGAGGGTATAAAGTTAGGAATGAAATTGAAGTGTTCAATTTCATACATGAGGTGTTATATCAATTATATATGATATAATTGATAAAATATATAGTTTTAACGTGAATTAGATTCACATATAAACCATATACTAATGAGAGAATAAAGAAAGGGTAGGATGGTCATTTCCATCTTATTTCCTTATATATATGGTTGCATGAGATGCAACTAAAAAAAGACATTGTGTGCCATTTGGTTGTGTTATTGGAAAAGTTCCAAAAACACTATATCTCTCTCTCTCACAACACCACATCTAACCTAAAGGGAACCCACCTTCCTCCTCACCTATAGAACAAATGAGAGAAGATCCGGTGGTAGTGTTCATGTCTGTTGGGTTCGTCTTTCTTTGAGATTGTGCTTGAGTGGGAGAAGGAGCACTTGAAGAAAGGTTCTTCAAAGGAAATATTTCTTGTTGCCCATATTATGTTTATATGCTTAATCTAGGTAGAATTGTCCTTGAATGTAATCTTTGTAACTAAATTGAGAACGCGCGATTCACAATCGCTACAGCTGCGAGACTCGATTACCTTCATAATTGGGTGCTTGTGTCGACAAACGTCACTTTCCTAGAGGAAGACCACGTCGAGGATCATTTACCAAGGAGTAAAATTGTGTTAAATGAAATGGACAAAGACATCAAAGAAGAGTTGCCGTGAGGCTAGTACGTCAACAAGTGTTATTGATCCTAGCACGTCCAGTCAAATCCATTCTCAAGATTTGGGAATGCCTCGACGTAGTGGGAGGGTTGTGAGACAGCTTGATCGTTACATGGGTTTAGTTGAAACCTCAGTTGTCACTCCTGATGATGACTGTGAGGATCCATTGTCCTATGATCAGGCAATGGTTGATGTTGACAAAGACGAATGGATTAAAGTTATGGACCAGGAAATGGAGTCGATGTACTTCAATTCTGTCTGGGAGCTTGTGGATCAACCGGATGGTGTCAAACCTATTGGTTGCAAATGGATCTACAAGCGTAAATGTGGCGTAGATGGGAAGGTGCAGACCTTCAAAGCCCAACTAGTGGCAAAGGGTTTTACCCAGGTTGAAGGGGTTGACTATGAGGAAACCTTTTCGCCTGTTGCCATGGTAAAGTCGATCAGGATCCTTCTGGCCAATGTCGCGTATTATGACTACGATGTATGGCAGTTGGACGTCAAGACAACCTTTCTGAATGGCAAACATGATGAAACCATCTACATGGACCAGACCAAATGGTTCATTGCCCAAGGCCAAGAGCAAAAAGTTTGTCGCTTTCATAGGTCTATTTATGGACTGAAACAAGCTTCGAGGTCTTGGAATATAAGGTTTGATGAGGCGATCAAATCTTATGGCTTTGATCAAAATGTCGACGAGCCTTGTGTCTACAAGAAAATCGTTGACAAAGCGTCGTCGATTTTTAGTGTTGTATGTGGATGATATTCTTCTCATTGGGAATGAGGTAGAATTTCTTACTAACGTTAAGAAGTGGCTAGCTTCGCAATTCCAAATGAAATATTTGGGAGAAGCTTTGTATGTTCTTGGTATCCAGATTGTTCGGAACCGGAAGAACAGAACGCTAGCCTTGTCTCAGGCGTCTTATATTGACAAGATGTTGTCTAGATATAATATGCATAACTCCAAGAAGGGCTTGCTGTCTTTCAGGCATGGGGTTCACTTGTCTAAGGATCAGTGTCCTACAACTCCTCAAGATGTTGAGGATATGAGACGGATCACATATGCTTCAATTTGTAGGGAGCCTGATGTATGCTATGTTGTGTACTAGGCCCGACATCTGTTATGCAGTAGGGATTGTCAGTAGGTATCAATCCAATCCAGAATTAGATCACTAGACAGCCGTAAAGGCAATCCTCAAGTATCTTAGGAGAACGAGAAACTACAGCTTAGTGTATGGCAGTGGGGATTTGATTCTTACGGGATACACAGATTCGACTTTCAAACCGTTAAGTATTCTAGGAAATCCACTTCGGGGTCAGCCTTCATTCTAAATGGTGGAGGTGTAGTATGGCGTAGCATCAAGCAGGGATGGATCGCCGATTCGACTATGGAAGCGGAGTATGTTGCGACTTGTGAAGCTGCAAAGGAAGCTGTTTGGTTTAGGAAGTTCATGACGGATTTGGAAGTTGTTCCTAATATGAACTTGTCGATCACACTATTCTGTTATAACAGTGGTGCAGTAGCCAACTCTAAAGAGCCTCGGAGCCATAAGAGAGGCAAACATATTGAGCAGAAGTATCACTTGATACGGGAGATTGTGCAATCATGAGACGTGTGATCCACGCCGATAGCATCGGAGCACAACGTAGGTGATCCATTTACAAAGCCCCTCACGGCTAAGGTGTTTGAGGTCACCTAGAGAGTCTAGGTCTTGAGTGCTTCCGACTAGGGCAAGTGGGAGATATGTAGCAGTATTCAATGCTCTAGTTTATTGTATTACTTCATTGTAATTTATGTACATTTTGAAATATATTTTCTCCACTAGCTTAGTCCAAGTGGGAGTTTGTTGGGATTTTGTCCTAATCTCGTGTTTGTAAATTCATCGTTTGAAATTAATAAAGTGTTATTCATTTCATTACTTTTGTGTCTCATGAATTTTACAAACCTTTCCAATAAACTAAGCTCCAGGGTCATTGAATTTATGAGAGAACTAGAACTTGAGCGGTGTGTAGTGGACACACGAGGGAGGATCACGTTCGAGGAAATGACCCGAATGGTCTATAGTATATGGATGGGGTTGGAGACCTAATCCTGGATACGCTGTGGATGCGGCCCGCTTTGTATGAGATACAAACGAGGTTATCTGACTCGTTCATGTGGTTGACATGTGAGTGGGGGCATCCTATGCAATGAGATTGTACAAGACCAGATCGTGAATTATTAGACCCATCGATGTACCAACGTTGACAAGAAGGACTAATAACCGTAGATGATCATTAGTGACTCGACTTGAAACCCGAGCGTGTTACGGACTCACCATCTGCGCGGGTCCGTCCTTTTACTAGTACGGGTGAGGGTGGTCAGCGCCACTCGTCCAATATGCCTATCTTCTCGGGGCGAGGACCAAGTAGGGAGTTGGGAACTTCACAACGCGAGATAGAATTCACTCGTTCCGCCTTTAGGGAAACTAAAGGGGTTGTTCCCTTAAGTAGTCTTGTCTCCGTGGCTTTGACAACGGCGCCCACCATCTCATTGCCCGAGAATGGTGTTGTGTGGTTGGACCATCACAATATGTTGTTCATTGGAGGAGCAGTGGGGACTTAAGGAAAAAAGTAGACACACGGGGTAAAGCGGTAATTTTACCGGCAGTTGTCTCTGAACAACCTGTGAAGGGTCGACTCATGGTTATTGGTTATATCAGTGGACACGTAATATTCTGCACTGACGGGAGTGCAGCTACGGGCTTTAGTGGAGTGTTACCGTAGCTAATGAAGGTTGATTAACCGGGTCAAAGAGTTTGATAGGTTAATCTCGGATCATTGGAGCTCAAATCCTTTGTAGGTCCATTAGGTCCCTCGATTTGCTCAATCTGGGTTAAAAGAAGGGTTAATGTTTTGGTATAAAATTGAAGTGTTCAATTTCACTTAAAGGGCATTTATGTCATTTATATGAGATATGAATGATATAATATATAGTTTAATGTGAATGAGATTCATAATAAACTATAGGTTAGCCTAATTGTTGAATTAGGGTTAATTGGAGAAATTAAATGAGAGAAATTAAATTGGATGTGATTGAATTTAATAAAATCCACAATTGTGCAAATGTGATTTGTATAATTAGATATGAGATATCTTATTATATATGGTTATGCAAATGTGATTTGCATAACCTATAGTTGTGGTAAAATGGTAATAATGTGGAGATTTTAACTCCATGTTATTTCACTATTTAAACCCTTTGCAAGAAGGTTTTCTAAATTCAATCTCTCATTTTTGGAATTTTTACCAAAAGAAGAGAATTCTCTCTCAACATTTTCTCTCAAATCTCCTCCCTCTCCAAAACTAAAGTCTCACAACTTTCCTTCTTCCAAAGGAAGAACAACCGAGAAGGCCATTGGTGGTGTTCAAATTTTGTTCGAGAGAAGTGTTCGTTGAGATCGAGAAGCACGAAGTGTTCGTGATCAAGGAAGAAACTTTGAAGAATTGTCTACAACAAGTAAGTACATTCCTCTTGCTGTTTTTCTTCCTTAATTTTGTATGTTTAACTTAGATCTAAGCGTTAGGTTGTTTTAACGAACTTCATGTAGCGTAACGATACCTTGACGATTCGATCGTCTTCCGCTGTGCGGGGATTTTCATTCCCTTCATGAAAGATACAAAGTATTCGTAACCTCCTCGTTCTTTAACATTCATCAGACCACAGAGGTCAGAATGTATAAGCTCAAGAGGCTCATTGGCTCTATATCCTTTTCCACTAAAAGGTCGTTTGGTCATTTTGCCTTCAAGGCATGATTCACAAATCGGTAAAGTGTTTTCTTCCAACTCGCTTAGAAGTCCGCTCTTCACTAGTCTCTCAATCCTATTGAGATTTATGTGGCCTAACCTTAGATGCCAAAGATGGGAACTATCTTTTGGAGAAACTTTTACTCTCTTAGTTCGCGTTTCTGTTGTTTTTAACAATTCTGTATTTAAAACACTTTTGATCGAATTAGGGTTTAAAACATACAAATTACTCTCAAGTGAAGCAGAACAAATAAAATTTTCATTTCGAGAAATAAACATTTTATTATTCTTGAAAGAAACGGAAATATTTTGTTCTAATAGGCAGGAAATAGAAACTAAGTATCTAGTAAACCATGGAACTATCCAATAATAGGTACTTCCTGCCAAAGAACAGCTTCAACGTGCCAATTGCTACAACTGAGACAACTTCTCCGGATTCAACCCTGACTTTAATCTCACCCTCTTGCAGCCGCTGCCAGGAAATTAATCCATGAAAAGAAGAGCAAACATGGTTAGTGTCCCCTGAATCCAGTATCCAGATATAGTCATTACTCTCCACTAAGCAAGTTTCTGTAACAAGTAAATCACATTTACCTGCCATCTTCTTTTTGTTAAGGAACTTGGGACAACTCCTTCTCAAGTGATCGTCCCCGTTGCAGTAGAAACACTTTCTTGCAACTGACTTGATCTCTTGGCCCTTTAGGGCGGCAGCGCGGTCAACCTTAACCTCGTTCAACTTCTCCTTCTTCCCTTTCGGGCCTGAAGAGTCTACAAACTTTGTCCTAGAGGTAAAACCCATGTGAAAAGATCTAAAGGCAACACTTGCCTCAGCTTTCTATCCCTTAATTTGCACCAAAGGATGGAAGGTTTGTAGATCGTTGAATAGGATCATTGGATCGGGCACTTGAGGACCGAGTCCTCGTGTGCGAGCGCGAACTCTATGTCGTCAAGTATCATAATCATGTCAATATTGTTTTTCCATGAAAAAATATCGCCGACTAACTTATGGGAAGCTAAAGGAGCGTTAAAAACGTTTGACATTTTGTTGCTGGAAAATGAAAAACTTTGTGTTAGTCTCGCAAAGAACTTTTGAAAATCCAATCAGGTTTTAGCAAAATTTTTATCCTATGATCCCTAGGTCATTAAAAAATTGCAATGATACCCCAAAGGTTTAAAATGACCGCCACCGTAGGGTAGACAAAGCCACTCCTCCTCTAGGACGAGACTTTCTCGACTGCACCTAATACGTAATAACTCTTATTCCATTAGGCATCTAGTTACCATTTTTAGTCCGAATCCATTAACTCTTAATGAATCCTCGTGAGTGTCACCCTCAATCTTTAAATTTCCAAGTATCCGTCCAAACAATAGCCACCGTAGGGAGGACTACGATGGAAAACAAACTAGGAACTCGTATCCCTTTCAGAAATTCACGGTGTTCCGACTCCCATGATCAAGGCCCTCCGTAGGGATTGTCTGGTCCAGGCCAAACTAGCAGGTGGATCATAGGCGTCTCACGGTGTGAATCGAAAGAAGAGACCGTGGGTCCCATTTTCACAGGTCCCGCTCCCACTCACTATAAGTACTCTCTCCATTCACGTCGAATTTTGACCCATACAAATACTACCCGTAGAGGGACGCTCCCATTTGTGCCACGAGGCCAAGTATAGATCTCACGGTGTGAAGTTAACGGAGATTTGTGGATAGAAAATTACATGTATCCCATACACTTTATTTCCTCACACTCAACACTTTAAATTAATCGGGATTGACCTAGATAAACCGGCTAAAATTGACCTAAGTCTATAAATATAACTTTTCTATTGGATTAGCCTAAGTCTATAATCACATTGTTAACTTAGATGTGAGTAAATTAATTAATCATAATTAACGGCACTCACGAGAATATAACGTATGGATCTCCGAACCAAATTCACTCTTAGGTCGGTTCCCAGGTAGGGGTGTTCCGCCAAGCGTCAACTTAAATACACCAGCCTTAGACAAAACCTTCCTTAGACAATGTTACTAATTAGTTTCCATTCATAAGTAATATTTGATTTCCTAATTCTAGTCTTATTAGAACTAGAAAACCTAAGTCTAATTATTAAAGTTCTAAACCATTTAAAATTAATAATTAAACTTAGGTTACATGCATTTCTATATTATAATGCTTGATCATTCATAACATGAATAATTAAACTATATAATATACATACATCTCATGTATAAATGCATGTCAATGCTTTTAATCTAAGAAATAAAACTCTTATATTAATTAAATTAAAACACATACATTATATTATAACTCTTATAATATAATTCTATCATGCATACTATGTATTATAACTCTTATAATATAAATAATGCATGAAATGTTTATCCTAAAGTGGGATTTTAATCTATATGACATACATTATGCACATAGAAAAATAATAAATTATAGAACACTTGCATAATTTAATAAATAGCATAATTCGACCTATTTTTGGCAACCTAGGGTCTTCAATTTAATTAATTAAGATTAATATAAAAATATATTAATATTAATTAATAAAATAAATTAAATGAATACTTTTTACAAAGAAAATAAAAATAAAAAAAAACGTTGACTCCAGGGTTCGAACCGCCGCACGTCAAAGACCCTTACGCCACTCCGCTCGCAAAACTCTCGCGTAACTGCTCCACTAACCTGCAACGTTGCAACGCTGCACCGTCCAACATCTTGTCAGCGTTCCCAACGCCAACAGCGTTACGCAACGCACATTGTGTTTTAACGCGCGCCTCGCTCATACGGATGGCGTTGAGACGCTGTTTTCTTCAAACGTCTCAACGCCATGAAAAACTCAAACAACACAACTTGTTGTTTTTCGCCAAAATCGCCCGTTTCCGCTTTGTTTCTTCAAAGCATCTCATGACACGAACTTAAAAACTCGATTTACATTAAAAATACCCAAAACATCGGGTCCTTACATTGATCTCATCAACATTTAATGTAAATCTAACTAAGTGCCAAAAACCGAAAAATCTAAAAACGCAAACCACAATTTCATCACATGAATTTGAAGCAAAACCCACATAATTTTTAGATATCACAGAATACACAACGAAGAGCAACGATTGGCTATGATATCGATTGAATGGACTTCGAATTCCCGTAGCAGAAGACGTTGTGAAATGTCGTTGTTTCGTTGTGTAAAACATATCTTAAAAACGAACCTATCTCATAGATTCCTAGGCTAAACATGCATATGGAGAAGAAAAACTAAAAGTCACACGTTACTCACTTGTTGAAGCACTCTACTTCAAAGCTTTCCTTCTTCGATCACGATCTCAATCCCTCTCGAACCTACGATCTCCACGAACTCAATCCTCGAACCAAGCAGGTGTGACACTTCCAAAATGTCTTCTCGGTTGTTCTCGGGAGGTTGAGGGAGAGTATGTGGGACTCCCTTTGATTTTCCGTGAGGAGAATTCTTAGAGAGAATTGAGAGAGAATGAGAGAAAGGTGAGAAGCTCTCTTTAGATGAAAATCCAAAAAATGAACAACAACTAAATTCGAAAACATAAAGCATTAAACAGTAGCTAAAATCCTAACTTCCTTGTTTGATCGATTCCAACAATCTTTGAATGGGTTATGGATCTTGACCTCCCCACTTTCGTGACAGAGGGATCAACCTTAGAAAGATTACATGATTAGAAGATGAAGAAGAAGTGCTGAAAAATAAAGGAAACTATTGTTGTCCCATAATGTCTTCTTTTGAAAACCCATGAAAACGTCCTCTTTTTTTAGGTGGTACAAGCTAGGGTTCCTTCTAAATTCATCTTCAATCCATGAGAAATCATTTGGAGATGATTCTAGGCTTTAAAATTTCAAAAATGATCAAGATTTGGTCCAATCTCGTGATTCCCGAATTTTGTGGCATTTTCCTAAAAATATTGCAGTCAACATTTTGTCTAGCATTCTTGCTTGTTATTCTTCTGCTTTGCAAGTAAAAATGCCAACTGCATTTTCGCTTGCATTTTTTCTATTTGTTCCAAATCTACACAAAGTTAAAGAAATTAGTTCAAATTCGTTCTTTTCTCAATTATTTTTCACTTCTCACCATTCCTAACAAGCTTTCAAGAATTTGACTCATTAATGCTATTTTTGGCTTACTCGGTAATCAATAAACGTACAAAAAGGTAGAAAATAACCTAGTTTAAGGATTAAATAATCCTCATAACTGAGAATTTTAACCCTCCCAAAGTTGAGTAATTGCTTGTCCTCAAGAAATATCATAGTAAACATTGAAACATGTAAGCACATAACAAGCCAAGATTGATTCTATGAGTGATTCTAATAGAATTACGTCTTTCATGGGAGGTTTCATGGTCATAACACTTCCAAAACTTTAATGTTTCCGCTACATGCAACTTCTATTCTTCCCTTGTCTTAAGAAAATATCTTCATCCTACAGCTACACCTTGGGGCTCATACTACCTAGTACCTTTAGAGTTTTACTTAATTGCTCACAAGCAAACTTTTTCTTGTCTTTAATGACATCCCCCCAAACTTATTCTTCACTGCTAAGGTACATTTTTTTTTATCATTTTTTTTTTTACTTTTTTTTCAAGAGGGAACCTTTCTATCATTTGTGTCTTCATTTTAGCTTTCTAACGCTTTTTGGTGAAAGTATCTAATTATGAGCACTCATTACATCGAGGTCATTTTCATACTCACTTTCTAAATTAACTTTTCATGCAAAAAGGAAATCATGGGTCTCATGACTTCCCTTGGTTACTAAGCTAACTAATGAAGGATGAGTATCCTCTTTTTTTTCTTTTTTTTTTTGAATCCCAGCAGTGGTTACAACAACATTACAACAATAATATTACAACAACATAGTGTTACAACAATATTATTACAACATAGTATTACATATATTACATGACTCACCCAAAAACTTGAGCACTATGTGACATGCAAGTGCACGTGATCGAAGTAATAAAACTAGAGTACTCTAGAGTATCAAACCTGTAGAAAACAGGTTCCACAAAGTTATTTCTGAAAAACAAGATTTTCTATGAAGATGCAAGTATGGAAATAAGGTTTTTTAGAGGGTTTTGGTGGTAAAAGAGTGCTACTAATATTTAAAGAAAAATAATGAGATAAAAGAAAGGAATTCAAGTTTCTTTTGCCCCTTCGGAGAAAATGCTACCGAAAGTGCAGAAGCAATTGTGCCAACAATCAAATCTAAGTAAATCGGATTCGACTTCTATTCGATTTTGCTCCCAAATACTTTAGGAGACTAAGCATTTAAACCTACATGTCTATGGCTAATTGAGCTTAAATAATTTGGTGCACAACCCTTAGTTCTTGGGGGCTCGCCCTATGTCTAGGGTCGAAGTTTCAGATCTTATGTCTAAGTCCTTTCTTCCATTATTCTTATGAGATCTTCTATCGTTTAACCTTTTCAGTATGAAGTTCTAGCTTGGTGGTAAATCCTAGTGATCGGCTAGGGTTACCCAAATTATATTCAATAAAAATAAATTTAGGGTTAGGTGTCGATACAATTACTTTGCTAATTTAAGCTTGACATCTCTCTTCTAGGGCATTCACAACTCGAACCTTAAAGAGGATTTAGCTCATGATGGAAAGGAAGAAAAATAGAAAATTAATAATTAAAAACTTCATACTTTTTGGAAACTAAAAAGATGTGATGAAAGTGAAAATAGAATTAATCTACAATCTACTTGTTACTTTCTAAATGATTGCTTCTAAATTTTAATGATGAACTAAATAAGGAAGGTAAAACAGTAAAGAAAAACAAACAACACTCGTAAAAATGCTTAAAGACTCACGAACATTTTATTTCATTTGAAATGAAACTACATGAACTTAATCCTACTTTGATTCAAATGGAAATGAACATAAAAACAGTAGCAAATGGAAGAAACGGTTTTAAGAAAAATGAACAACAACTAAATTTGAAAACATAAAGCATAAAACAGTAGCTAAAATCCTAACTTCCTTGTTTGATTGATTACAACAACCCGTGAATAGGTTATGGATCTTCACCTCCCTACTTTCGTGAAAGAGGGATCAACCATTGGAAGATTACATGACTAAAAGATGAAGAAGGAGTGTTGAAAAATAATGAAAAAGGAAGAAAACTGTTGTTGTCCAATAACGTCTTCTTTTGAAACCCCATGAAAACATCCTCTTTCTATAAGAGATACAAGCTAGGGCTTCCTTCTAAATTCATCCTCAATCCATGGAAAATAATTTGGGCATGATTCTAGGATTTAAAATTTCCAAAATGACCAAGTTTTGGTCAAAGCTTGTGATTCCCGAATTTTGTGGCGTTTTCCCGAAAATACTGCAGTCATCATTTTGTCCAGCATTCTAGCTTGTTATTCTTCTGCTTTGCAAGTAAAAACGACAACTTGATTTTCGCTTTCATTTTTTTCTGTTTGTTCCAAATCTACACAAAAACAATGAAATTAATTTAAATTCGTTCTTTTTTCACTTCCCATTATTCTTACCAAGCTTTTAAGAATTTTACTCATTAAATGTTATTTTTGGCTTGCTCGGTAATCAATAAACGTACAAAAATGATAAAAATAACCTAGTTTAAGGATTAAATAATCCTCATAAATGAGAATTATTAGATTGGTTGCCTACTTTGTTTGTCTTCTACAAATTCTTGGGATCATTTATTCTTTAAATGCCCCTTTAGTTGAGCTATTTTGGATAGTGCACTTTCTTGGGAAGGACCTTCTCATTAGATTTCTTCTTATGCTTGAGTTCTTGTGGATTTATCAATAAGTAGGAGAATACGTTGTCGACATCGTATTTGTAAGATTGCTTGGTGTGCTTCCATTTATCATATTTTAAAGGAATGTAATCTTCAAGTTCATGGGTTAGCTGGTCAATCTCTCCCGTCTGTTATTTTTATTATTCAAGTTGATGTGGTGGTTGTTCATTGAAGGGATTTGCAATTCCCACAGCGGAAGACGTTGTGAAACGTCTTTGTTTCGTTGTGTAAAATGTATCTTAAAATCGAATTAATCTCATTAATCCTAGGCAAACATGCACAATAGGGAAGAAAAACAGTGAGTAACTCGTTACTTACTTGTTGAAGAACTCTTCTTCAAAGCTTTCCTCCTCCGGTCACGATCCCTCTCGAACCAACGATCTCTACGACCTCGATCCTTGAACAGAACAGTGAGACACTTTCAAAATGTCTTCTCGGTTGTTCTCGGGAGGTTGAGGGAGAGTATGTGGGACTCCCTTTAGTTTTAGGTGAGGAGAATTCTAGAGAGAATTGAGAGAGAATGAGGGAAAGGTTTTTTGCTCTCTTTGGATGAAAATTCAAAAAATGGAAAATCACATCCCAAAGGCTTCTTGCAAGCCCTATAAATATTAGTATGTGGTGGAGTTAAACCCTGCACCAAATCACAATTTTATCACAATCATATGACATGCAAATCATATGTGCATATCACATAATATAAGGTATCACATACCTTATTATACAAATCTCATTTGCATAATTGTGGAATTTAAAATTGAATCACATTCAATTTAATTTCTCTCAATTCAATTTCTCAAATTAGCACTAATTAATCAATTAGGCTAAACTATAGTTTATTATGAATCCCATTCACATCAAACTATATACTATGTCATCTATATCACATATAAATGACATAAATACACAAATAATGAATTTGAACACTTCAAATTCACACCAAACTGTAAATCCTCAATTTGTCAAATTTGAGCCAACCGAGGGACCTAATGGACCTATAGATGAGGAGCTACAAAGATCCGAGACTAACCTGTCAAACTCTTTGACCCGGTTATTCAACATTCATTAGCTACGGTAACACTCCACTAAAGCCTGTAGCTACAGTCTCATCACTATAGAACAAGTTGTGTCCATCGATATAACCAATGCCTCGTGAATCGACCTTCTTCGAAGTTGTTCGTAGGCACAACTAGGTCAAAATATCGTTTAACCCCTTTGTCTACCTCTTCCTCCTTATGTCTCCACTTTGCTCCTCTAATCAACAACAACGTTGTATGTTCCAACCATAAACAACAACCCTCTCGGGCGAGTGAGAGGGTGGGGCCCCGTTGGTCAAGCCTTGGAGACAACACTTAAGGGAACAACCCCTCTAGTTTCCCTAAATCGAGAACGAGTGAATTCCATCTCGCGTAGTCAAGTTCCCAGCTCTCCACGTGGTCCTGTCCCTGAGAAGATAAGCATATTGGGCGAGTAACTGTGACCACCCTCACACCGTACTAGTCAAAGGACAAACCCTGCAGGTGGTGTCCATTGGGATTTGTGCCCTAAAACTCGTAGTTTGTAATTATGTTCTAATTATTGTAATAAAGTGTTATTGTTCGTTATCTACGAGTTTGCCCCTTATTTAAACCCTAAATCCAATAAACTAAACATCCAAGCTTCTGTTAAATGAATCTCTAAGCCCGAATGTAATGTACATAAAAAGGATCTCGGTTCGAGATACTGACCTAAAGTGGTCTATAGTTGGGGATAAGGTTTGGGTACCTTACCACTAGTTAAACTATGGATGTGGCCCACTTTGTATTTGATACAAACAACTGTGATCCTAACGTGTTAGTGTAGAAGACATGTGAGTGGGGATATCCTATGTAATGAGATTACATAAGACCGGACCACGAAATAATAACCTCTAGGTGTAACTCCTTTGACTAGTTAGGTTTCTATTTCACTAGGATGACGTAGGCAACTTGATCTCAATCTCGAGGCAGAGTTACGAACTCACATTCGCGAGGGATTGTCCTTTGACTAGTATGGGTGAGAGTGGCGGTCACGCCGACTCAATATGCCTACCTTCTTGGGGACAAGACCGAGTGAGTGGTGGTGGGAACTTAACTTAGCAAGATGGAATTCACTCTTTTCTGCTTATTAGGGTAAGTAGAGGAATGTTCCCTTAAGTGGTGTCTCCGGACTTGAACAAAGGGCCCGACCCTCTCATTGGCCCGAGAGGGACCCTGTTTGTTGGTAAGGCCCGACCCTCTCACTTTTGGAAGAAGGTTGTGTTTGATCGATCAATTGAATTGATTGTGAAATTCTTTCTCTCTCAAAAATTCCCTTCCCTACCAAATTGTTGAAGGTTTTCCACCAAACCTAGATCTAAGTGGAATCCAGAGGATGGGAGGTTTTCCTATTGAAAAAACAGAGGTTTTTGTTGTTGTTGTGTTGTTGTGCAGTTGGGGCAAAGAGTTGTTGTGTGAATACTACAAAGGTAGTTAATAGTTCATTCCCTTTTAATTTAGTTACTATATATCATGTGTATGTTTGCATGTCTAGAATTCATGCCTAATTAGATTAGATTTAATGTGTATTCTCTATTTTTAAACCAATGTACTGGTATTTATAGTAAACCAAAACGAACAAGCAAATCAATCTATAAAATCATGTTTTCGCTGCTCACGGGGATCTGATTCCCTTCAATTGGTATCAGAGCAATTCTTGTTTTGTTTTGGTTGAAACAAATTTGCATTGGATAGGTGAGAATTGCATTTGGTTTGCTGTAAAAATAGTTTAGGAAATTTTCGCCTTAGTTTTATTTTTTAATTGATCAATTAAATGTAAAGGCCCCTGTGTTTTTGGCAATAAAGTGCATAATTGAGTCTGTAAAATTGTATGAGTCGTTCGTGAAGAATTTGAAGTAATTCGGATGAGTATCGGGGGAGAAATTGCCAATTGAAGCTGCTGTTTTCGAAGGAAGAAGCTACTGGCAGAACCAGTAGCCTTGCAACGCTACCAGCAGCGTTGCAATGTCGTTCATCAACGTTGCAACACTAAGGAACGACATTGCAACGCCCAAGCCCCTATCGATAAGGAGATCCAAAGGGTCAGCAACGTTGAAACGCTCTCTCTCAGCGTTGCAACGCTACCCCGATACCAAGCGGGCGCATAAGGAGGTGGCGTTGCAGCGTTCCTCGGCGTTACAACGTCGTGGCGGCATTTGGGTGAAGCAGTCGGTTCGCGGCAATTCGAGCGGTTCGGGGTCGAGGATAGGATAGTTCGAGCTGATGCGAGCCTAGTTCAAAGTGTTTTGGACCGATTTTGTAATAAAATTAGTGTAATTTTATTATTTTTGCACTTTATGGGCCAAATTTTTCCAGTTTTACGGCTATTGTGTTTATGAATGTAATTTAGAATTTTTCTCATCTTAGGATAAGCATGTTCATGCATTTTATTTGTATAATTGTTATACAAATATGATAGAAATGCATGATTTAATTTATTTTTCATGAGTAATTGATTATAATTGTTATAATTAGATTATATGAAAAATAAATTGCATGGAGCATGAAATTACTTAGATTAAAATAAGGTGTTATTTTATTTAAGTATTTAGCATGCTTCAATTAGTCGAATATAGATCCAATTTGAAATCGTTTGTTGATTTATCATATAGTTCGTCGTCATAGGTTAATTATTAAAATTTATAAAAGTTATAAAGGGGTTTTAGAAACCATAACCTATAACAAAAATTGCATGCAAACATAGTAGCTTGGGTTACATAAAATTAGTTTTAAGTTGTTTAAAATTAATTTAGGCCTAAGTTTATTTCTAAAAGGATTAGGAGTTAGTCTTACATAGTATTTTAAATATGAAGGGAATAAAAATCCCCGCGCAGCGGAAGACGATCGAATCGTCATGGTATCATTACGCTACTCGATTTTGTTAAAACGATCTAACTACTAGATCTAGGTTAAACATGAAAAGAAGGAAGAAATTTACAGCAAGAAGAACATACTTACTTGTTGTAGATAATCTTCAAGATTTCTTCCTCGGTCAAGAACACTTCGTGCTTCTCGATCTCAACGAATGCTCCTCACGAACGGAATCCAGAACACTACCACTTGAGTCTCGGTTCTTCTTCCTTCGGAAGAAGGAAAGTGAGTGGGACTTTTGGTGTTTTTGAGAGGAGGAGAGTTGAGAGAAATTGAGAGAGAATTCTCTTCTTTTTCGGTGAGAATCCAAAAAATGAGAGATTAACTTGCTTTCCTTCTTGCAAGAAGGGATTATATAGTGGAATAATCATGGAGTTAAAATCTCCACATTATTACCACTTTACCACAACCATAGGTTATTCAAATCTTATTTCCATAACCACATAATATAAGATATCTCATATCTCATATTGCAAATAATATTTGTAATAATTGTGGATTAATTAAATTGAATCACATCCAATTTAATTTCTCTCAATTAATTTCTCCAATTAGCCCTAATTCAAAAATTAGGCTAACCTATAGTTTATTAGGAATCTCATTCACATTAAACTATATATTATATCATTCATATCTCATATAAATGACATAAATGCACTTAAAGTGAAATTGAACACTTCAATTTCATACCAAAACATTAACCCTTCTTTTAACCCAGATTGAGCCAACCGAGGGACCTAATGGACCTATAGTGACGGGCTCCAATGATCCGAGATTAACCTGTCAAACTCTTTGACCCGGTTAATCAACATTCATTAGGTACGATAACACTCCACTATAGCCCGTAGCTGCACTCCAATCAGTGTAGAATATTACGTGTCCACTGATATAACCAATGCCCATGAGTCGACCGTTCACAGGTTGTTCAGAGACACGACTGGGTCAAATGACCGTTTTACCCTTATGTCTACCTCTTCTTCCTTAAGTCCCCACTGCTCCTCTAATGAACAACATATTGTGATGGTCCAACCATACACAACACCCTTCACGGGCCAGTGAGAAGGTGGGCGCCTCGTTGTCCAAGCCATGGAGACAACACTTAAGGAAACAACCCCTCTAGTTTCCCTAAAGGCGGGAACGAGTGAATTCCATCTCGCGTAATTAAGTTCTCAACTCCCTTCTTGGTCCTGTCCCTAAGAGCATAGGCATATTGGGCGAGTAAGCGTGACCACCCTCACCCATATTAGTCAAAGGACGGACTTCGCCGGCGGGAGTCCGTAACACGCTCGGGATTTAGGGACGAGTCACTAATGGTAATCTCACGATATTATTAGTCCATCCATTTTACGGTGTTACATCGATGAGGTCTAATAATTTCTGGTCCGATCTTGTACAATCTCATTGCACAGGATGCCCCCACTCGCATGTCAACCACATGAGCGAGTCGAGATAACCTCGTTTGTATCTAATACAAAGCGGGTCGCATCCAGTGTATCCGAGATTAGGTCTCCAACCCTATCCATATATCATGTAGACCGTTCGGGTCATTAACTTTCAACGTGATCCTCCCGTGTGTCCACTACACACCGTTCAAGTTCTAGTTCTCTCATAAATTCAATGACCGTGGAGCTTAGTTTATTGGAAAAGTTTATAAATATTGCGAGACACAAAGTGATGAAATAAATAACTCTTATTAATTTCAAACTTTATATTACAAACACGAGATTCGGACAAAAATTCCAACAAACTCTCACTTGGACTAAGCTAGTGGAGAAAATACATTTCTGAAATGTACATAAATTACAATGAAATAATACAATAAACTAGGGCATTGAATACCCCTTTACACATCTCCCACTTGCCCTAGTCAGGAAGCTCTCGAAGACCTAGACTCTCTAGGTGACCCTCAAATACCTTAGTCTTGAGGGGCTTTGTAAATGGATCAGCTACGTTGTGCTCAGACGCTATGTGTGTGACTGTCACGTCTCCGCGGTGCACAATCTCCCGTATCAGATGATACTTGCGCTCGATGTGTTTGCCTCTCTTATGGCTCCGAGGCTCATGTGAGTTGGCTACTGCACCACTGTTATCACAGAACACTGTGATTGGCAAGTCATATTTGGAACAACTTCCAAATCCGTCACGAACTTCCTGAGCCAAACAGCTTCCTTTGCAGCTTCACAGGCCGCAACATACTCCACTTCCATAGTGGAATCAGCGATGCATCCCTGCTTGATGCTTCGCCATACTACAGCTCCTCCATTCAAAATGAAGGTTGATCCCGAAGTGGATTTCCTAGAATCCTTATCAGTCTGAAAATCAAAATTTGTGTATCCCGTAAGGATCAAATCCCCACTTCCACACTAAGTTGTAGTTCCTCGTTCTCCTAAGATACTTGAGGATTGCCTTTACGGCTGTCCAGTGATCTAATCCTGGATTGGACTATATCTACTGACAATTCCTACTGCATAACAGATGTCGGGCCTAGTACACAACATGGCATACTAGCATTCATCTGATGAATTTAAAGTAAATTAACCACCTATTTTAACAAAAAAACAGTGCATAATGAAGAGCCATCATTACGCTACTCGATTTTGTTAAAACGATCTAACTACTAGATCTAGGCTAAACATGAAAAGAAGGAAGAAATTTACAGCAAGAAGAACATACTTACTTGTTGTAGATAATCTTCAAGATTTCTTCCTCGGTCACGAACACTTCGTGCTTCTCGATCTCAATGAATGCTCCCCACGAACGGAATTCGAACACTACCACTTGGAGTCTCGGTTGTTCTTCCTTTCGAAGAAGGAAAGTGGTGAGACTTTTGGTGTTTTGGAGAGGGAGGAGAGTTGAGAGAAAATTGAGAGGAATTCTCTTCTTTTTGGGTGAGAATCTAAAAAATGAGAGATTAACTTGCATTCCTTGTTGCAAGAAGGGATTATATAGTGCAATAATCATGGAGTGAAAATCTCCACATTATTACCACTTTACCACAACCATAGGTTATGCAAATCTTATTTGCATAACCACATAATATAAGATATCTCATATCTCATATTGCAAATCTCATTTGCAATAATTGTGGATTAATTAAATTGAATCACATCCAATTTAATTTCTCTCAATTAATTTCTCCAATTAGCCCTAATTCAACAATTAGGCTAACCTATAGTTTATTATGAATCTCATTCACATTAAACTATATATTATATCATTCATATCTCATATAAATGACATAAATGTTTCTTTAAAGTGAAATTGAACACTTCAATTTCATACCAAAACATTAACCCTTCTTTTAACCCAGATTGAGCCAACCGAGTGACCTAATGGACCTAAAGTGAAGAGCTCCAACGATCTGAGATTAACCTATCCAACTCTTTGACCCGGTTAATCAACATTCATTAGCTACGGTAACACTCCACTATAGCTTGTGAGCGATACTCCCGTCAAGTCTGCAGAATATTACGTGTCAACCGATATAACCAATGCCCATGAGTCGACCCTTCACAAGTTGTTCGTGACACTACGGTGTGTCAAATTACCGTTTTACCTGTGTCTACCTCTTGTTCCTTAAGTCCCCATTTGCTCCTCTAATGAACAACATATTGTGATGGTCCAACAATACACAACACCCTTCTCGGGCGGTGAGAAGGTGGGCGCCGTTGTCCAAGCCTGGGAGACAAAGACTTAAGGGAACAACCCTCTAGTTTCCCTAAGGCGGAACGAGTGAATTCCATCTCGCGTAGTTAAGTTTCCAACTCCTTACTTGGTCCCGTCCACGAAAAGATAGGCATATTGGGCGAGTGCGGTGACCACCCTCACTGTACTAGTCAAAGGACGGACCCCGCATGAGGCGAGTCCGTAGCACGCTCGTGGATTTGGTCGAGTCACTAATGGTCATCTCACGATATTATTAGTCCCTTCGCGTCAGCGGTGTTACATCAGTAGGTCTAATAATTCACGGTCCGGTCTTGTACAATCTCATTGCACAGATGCCCCCACTCGCATGTCAACCACATGAAGCGAGTCGATCACCTCGTTTGTATCTAATACAAAGCGGGTCGCATCCATGAGTGTATCCGGGATTAGGTCTCTAACCCTATCCATATATCAGAGACCGTTCGGGTCATTAACTCGAACGTGATCCTCCCTGTGTGTCCACTACACACCGTTCAAGTTCTAGTTCTCTCATAAATTCAATGACCCTGGAGCTTAGTTTATTGGAAAAGTTTATAAATATTGCGAGACACAAATTGATGAAATAAATAACTCTTATTAATTTCAAACTGTATATTACAAACACGAGATTAGGACAAAAATCCCAACAAAATAGTTTAAAAAATATAGTAGCACAGTAGGACATTGGTTATAAGGGAACTCTCTAGGTGATGTTCATGTCTAAGGGGGGGTACTAAAGTGAAGGTTAACAGAACACCTCCTGCACGGGAATTGACCAAAGACTTGAGTTGAGTTAACCATAGTCCTATGTTACATCTAGATAATTAAAATGTTTATTCACCTAGACATAAGGTTAAAAGACCTAGTTATAATAGTTATAATAACATAGACTTAGATAGATTCTTTTAGCCAGAATCCGACTAAGTTAAACCTATACCCTTACCTTAAGAACTTCAGTGGGAGAAAACGAGGTGTTCGTGATCGAGTTTACTCTCACGTCGTCAAGAGTTCACACCGTGAGTTCCATGCTCGGCTACGTGGTGTCAATAGGGCGTCCCCTACAATAAGTGTTTGCATGGTTCAATACCAAGGTGAATTAGAAGGGAATCGAATCCCGCAGCCGAAACAATTGTCAATGGTGCGTTCTAAATTTCATTACATGGATTACATTCAAGAACTAATCTATCTAGATTAAGCATATACAAACAAGATGGACAACAAGAATAATACCTTTGAAGAACTTTTCTTCGAGTGCTCCTTCTCCCACGACCACGATCTTAGCAACACGAACCCAAGTGATAACGGACACTACCACCGGATCTTCTCCGTTATTCTCTAGGTGAGGGAGGAAGGTGGGTTCCCTTTAGGTGAGATGAGATGTTTGTGAGATAGATTGTGTTTTGGAACCTTTCCAACAACACAACAAAATGACACACTAGGGTTTTCCAAAGTTTAGGTCAAAGTTGCATCTCATGCAACTATATATATAGGGAAATAAAGTGGAAATTACCATCCTATCCCTCTTTCATTTTCTCTTTAGTATATAGTTAATATGTGAATCTAATTCACATTAAAACTATATATTATATCAATTATATCACATATAACTGATATGACATCTCACATATGGAATTGAACACTTCAATTTCATTCCTAACTTTATGCCCTCAATATAACCATGTTGAGCCAACGGAGGGACCTAATGGATCTACAGTTCATGAGCTCCAAAGATGTGAGATTAACTTATCAAACTCTTTGATCAAGTTAATCAATATTCATTAACTACATGTCACTCCAGTATAGACTTGTAGTTGCACTCTCCTCACTTTAGATTATATTGTGTCCACCGATATAATTATTACCCATGAGTCGACCCTTCACAGGTTGTTCGTAATCACGGTAGGGTCAAATTATCGTTTTACCCCTGTGATTACCTCTTTATTCCTTAAGCACTACTGATTCTCTAATGAACAACAAGCCTATGGTCCTACCATAGACTCATACCCTCGTAGAGGGCGGAGCCCCGTTGTTCAAGACATGGAGTCAGTTCTTAAGGGAACAACCTATCAAATTCCTTAGTGTAGGAATGAGTGAATTCAATCTTGCACACATTAAGTTTCTGGCTACCTATGAGGTTTTGTCCCTAAGAAGGTAGGCTTATTGAGTCCACTACAGGCCAGTCTCACCAATACTAGTCTAAGGACAAACCCCTATAAGCAGGAGTTCTTAACTTGCTCAGGATAAGGTCGAGTTATTAATGACCATCTATAAATTATCGGCTTTACCATGTTAATGGCGTTATCTTTAGTTAGACTAATAATTTGCGATCCAGGTCTTGTATGAACTCTTCATACAGGATGCCCCCACTCGCATGCCAACCACATGAATAAGTTGGATTACCTCATTTGTACCAATAACAAAGTGGGTCGCATCCATGGTGTTACCAGAATAAGGTTTCCAACTTTATTCTTATACCATAGACCATTTAGGTTATACTCTTGAACATAATCCAAATAGTGTCTACTACACTAATGTTCAAGATACATTATAATCTTGGAGCTTAGTTTATTGGATTTATAAAGCAAGAATATAATTTTATCAAAACAAATAACTCTTTATTTATTTGATCAAAATTACATAAGTTTAGGACACAACTCCCAACAGAATGAGTGAAGTATCCATAGTAAATGGAGTAGGACGCGTGTCAACGTATGCTACGGTCTCCTCCATTAGGTCGCACTGTGAGATTTCTATAGTCTGTTTGCTAGGTTGTCCTGGAACAGCCAATCCCTACGGAGGGTCTAACTATAGGGGTCGGAACACCACGAACGCAAAATATGGATAGGGTCTCTTAGGTAATTTTCCAACAGTTGTCTTTCTTAGTAGTAGCCAGTTGGCTCAGACCTACTGGATCTTAAAATGGTAGAGTCACATTTAGGGGATAAGTTAAGCTAGTTAACAAGTTCTTGACCAAACAAACGGTAGCTAAGAATCATTCGGACATGAGATGTTTCTGGTAGTGAGAATTAGCTGAGATTGTCTCAATTTAAGGGAGGAGTGACTGACCACCTGATGATGGCTTTTGTTCAAAACACTTGAAATATCGTTGCAAAATTAAAGGTTTAATATAAACACTAGGGTTCTTTAATAATTTTGCAAAAATTGATTGGTGTGTAATGGGTTAAAGGTAATAACTAATTAGAACTATTTTATTTTTGAAAATTTAGCAGGTCGTCCTCAATAATAGCCTTACTCAAAAGTGAACGTTTAACTGGCTAGAATTATACTTCGTGGAAGTCCAACTTGAATACAATTCTGGTTGTTGACGACTTACGGCTTGTACTTACTAAGGAATGTCCTCAGGTCCCTGCTCGAAACGCTCCTCAATCTTTTAAGGATGCATACGACCATTGGATCAAGGCCAATGAAGTTCTGGCCAAAAAGCACGAGGGCATGGTCTCAACTCGTGAGATCATGAGTTCGTTGGAGAATATGTTTGGATAGCCGTCGGAGCAGCTTTAGCACGAATCTCATAAGTACGTTCATAACTCCCGTATGAATGAGGGGTCATCGGTGAGAGAACGTGTTCTCGATCTGATGGTCCACTTCAACGTCGCGAGAAATGAACAGGCGATCATCGGCGAGCAAAGTCGGTGTCCTTCATCTTAGAATCTCTTCAGAAGAGTTTCCTGCAATTCCACAACAATGCGGTGGTGAATAAAATAGAGTACAACCTGACTACTGTCCTCAATGAGTTGCAGACTTTACAATCCCTTATGAAAAATAAGGGACAGGCAGATGGAGAGGCAAATCTGTTTGCCCATTCCAGAAGGTTCCAAAAGGTTTCATCATCTAGGACTAAGTCTTGCGGTCCATCTTTTGGGCTTAAGAAGACCCAAAAGAAGAAGATAGGAAGGAAAGGGAAGGCACCCGCTCCTGCAGATAAGGGCAAGGGAAAAGCCAAAGTTGCAGACAAAGGAAAATGTTTCCACTGCAACGTAGACGGACACTGGAAGCGAAACTGCCCAAAATACCTTGCTGAGCTCAAAGAGAAGAAAGATAAATTCGATTTACTTGTTCTTCAAACTTGTTTAGTGGAAAATGATGATTTTACCTGGATACTTGATTCATGAGCCACTAATCACGTTTTCTCTTTTTTACAGGAAACTAGTTCCTTCAAGGAGCTCGAAGAGGGTGAGATGACGCTGAGGGTCGGAACGAATGCTAAGCTATTTTTAGAGATAGATTTTTAATTTTAGAAAATCTATACATAGTTCCCAAGATTAAGAGGAACTTGATAGCTATCTCTTGCTTAATTGAACACGGTTATTGTATTACCTTTTCTATTAATGAAGCATGTTGGGATGTATGTCCTAATCTCGTATTTGTTTGTAATTTACCAATTGAAATAAATAAGTGTTATTTCTTTCATCTCTTTGTGTCTCGCAAATTTACAAACATTGTCCAATAAACTAAGCTCCAGGGTCATTGAATTTATGAAAGAACTAGAACTTGAACGGTGTGTAGTGGACACACAAGGAGGATCACATTCGAGTTAATGACCCGAGCGATCGACAATATATGGATACGGTGAAGGGAATGAGAATTTCGCATGCAATGAAGACAATGGAATCGTCATGGTATCATTACGCTACTCGAGTTTTGTTAAAACGATCTAACTATTAGATCTAGGCTAAACATGCTAGAAAGGAAGAAATTAAAGCAAGATAAAGGTACTTACTTGTTGAAGACTCTCTTCAAGGTTTCTTCCTCGGTCACGAACACTTCGTGCTTCTCGATCTCAACGAACGCTTCCTACGAACGGAATTCGAACACTACCACTTGGAGTCTCGGTTGTTCTTCCTTTGGAAAGAAGGAAGATTGTGGGATCTTATGGTTTTGGAGAAGGAGGAGAATTGAGAGAGTAGAGAGAATTTTGATCTCTTCTCTTTGATCAAAATCAAAAAATGAGAGAAAGCTAACCAATCCCTTCTTGCAAAGGGTTTAAATAGTGGAATGATCGAGTTAAAATCTCCACATTATTACCACTTTACCATTGACCATAGGTTATGCAAATCTCATTTGCATAACCACATAATATAAGATATCTCATATCTCATATTGCAAATCTCATTTGCAATAAATGTGGATTAATTAAATTGAATCACATCCAATTTAATTTCTCTCAATTAATTTCTCCAATTAGCCCTAATTCAACAATTATGCTAACCTATAGTTTATTATGAATCTCATTCACATTAAATTATATATTATATCATTCATATCTCATATAAATGACATAAATGCCCTTAAAGTGAAATTGAGCACTTCAATTTCATACCAAAACATAAACCCTTCTTTAACCCCAGATTGAGCCAAGCGAGGGACCTAATGGACCCTACGATGGCGGGCTCCATGATCCGAGATTAACTGTCAAACTCTTTGACCCGGTTAATCAACATTCATTAGCTATGGTAACACACCACTATAGCCGTGTAGCATTTGCACTCCGTCGGTCACGAGAATACGCGTGTCCACCGATATAACCAATGCCCATGAGTCGACCCTCCACGGGTTGTTGAAGACACGATGGGTCAAATTACCGTTTACCCCTTTGTCTACCTCTTGTTCCTTAAGTCCCACTTGCTCCTCTAATGAACAACATATTGTGATTGTCAACCATACACAACACCCTTCTAGGGCAAGTGAGAAGGTGGGCGTCCGTTGTCCAAGCCACGGAGACAACACTTAAGGGAACAACCCCTCTAGTTTCCATTAAAGTGAGGAACAGTGAATTCCATCTCGCGTAGTTAAGTTCCCAGCTCCCCAACGTGTCTCTGTCCCCACGAAAAGATAGGCATATTGGGCGAGTAATCGTGACCACCCTCACCGTCATGGTCAAAGGACACACCCGCAGACATGGGAGTTCGTAACACGCTCGGGATTGAGTCGAGTCACTAATGGTCATCTACAATATTATTAGTCCTTCATCACAACGGTGTTGTTTCAGTAGGTCTAATAACTCACGGTCCGGTCTTGTACAATCTCATTGCACAGGATGCCCCCACTCGTATGTCAACCACATGAACGAGTTAAATCACCTCGTTTGTATCTAATACAAAGCGGGTTGCATACACAGTGTATCCAGGATTAGGTCTCTAACCCAATCCATATACTGTAGACCGTTCGGGTCATTAACTCGAACGTGATCCTCCCTATGTGTCCATTACACACCATTCAAGTTCTAGTTCTCTCATAAATTCAATGACCCTGGAGCTTAGTTTATTGGAAAAGTTTATAAATATTGCGAGACACAAAGTAATGAAATAAATAACTCTTATTAATTTAAAACAATAATTTACAAACACGAGATTAGTACAAAAATCCCAACAAACTCCCACTAGGACTAAGCTAGTGGAGAAAATACATTTCTGAAATGTACATAAATTACAATGAAGTAATACAATAAACTAGGGCATTGAATACCCGTTTACACATCTCCCACTTGCCCTAGTAAGGAAGCTCTCGAAGACCTAGACTCTCTAGGTGACCCTCAAACACCTTAGCCGTGAGGGACTTTGTACATGGATCAGCTACGTTGTGCTCGACGCTATTATCTGTGTGACCGTCCGCGTCTCTGCGGTGCACAATCTCCGTGTCGAGATGATACTTGCGCTCAATGTGTTTGCCTCTCTTATGGCTCCGAGGCTCACGTGGAGTTGGCTCTTCGCACCACGATTATCACGAGCAGTGTGATCGGCAAGTTCATATTTGGAACAACTTCCAAATCTGAAATAAACTTCCTAAGCCAAACAGCTTCCTTTGCAGCTTCACAAATCGCAATATACTCCGCTTGCATAGTGGAATCAAACGATTCATCCACGCTGATGCTTCGCCATACTATAGCTCCTCCATTCGGAATGAAGGGCCGACCGAAGTGGATTTCCTAGAATCCTTATGCATGCGAAAGTCGAGTGCGTGTATCCCGTAAGGATCAAATCCCTACTACCATACACTAAACCGTAGTTCCTCGTTCTCCTAAGATACTTGAGGATTGCCCTTACGGTTGTCCGGTGATCTAATCCTTGATTGAACCGATATTTAATTACAATTCCTCTTTGCATAACGGATGTCGGGCCTAGTACACAACATGGCATACATCGGGTCCCTCTGTAAGCAGCATATGGAATCAGTCTCATATCCTCAACATCTTGAGGAGTCTTAGGACAACGATCCTTAGACAAGTGAACCCCATGCACGCAAGACAAGAAGCCCTTCTTGGAGTTCTGCATCTTATATTTAGACAACATCTTGTCAATATAAGACGCTGAGACAAGGCTAGCGTTGCTCTTCTTAGGTTTCGGACAATCTGGATACCTAGAACGTCTTCGAGCTTCTCCCAAATCTTTCATTTGGAATTGCGAAACTAGCCACTTCTTCACGTCGAAGAAATTCTACCTCATTCCCAATGAGAAGAATATAAATCCACATACAACACCAAAAATGCGCAGTTTGTCAACGATTTTCTTGTAAACACAAGGCTCGTCAACATTTTTATCAAAGCCATAAGATTTGATCGCCTCATCAAACCTTATATTCCAAGACCTTGAAGCCTGTTTTAGTCCATAAATGGACCTATGAAGCCGGCAAACCTTTTGCTCTTGGCCTTGGGCAATGAACCCTTTGGGCTGGTCCATGTAGATAGTCTCATCAAGTTTGCCATTTAGAAAGGTTGTCTTGACGTCCATCTGCCATACCTCGTAGTGATAATACGCGACAATGGCCAGAAGGATCCTGATCGAATTTACCATGGCAACAGGTGAACAGCTCCTCATAGTCAACCCCTTCAACCTGGGTAAAACCCTTTGCCACTAGTCCGGCTTTGAAGGTCTGCACCTTCCCATCTACGCCATGTTTGCGCTTGTAGATCCATTTGCAACTAATAGGTTTTACCCCATCCGGTTGATCAACAAGCTCCGAGACAGAATTGAAGTACATAGACTCCATTTCCTGGTCCATAGCTTTAATTCACTCGTCTTTGTCAACATGAACCATTGCCTGATCATAGGTCAATGGTTCCTCACAGTCATCATCAGGAGCGACAACTAAGGTTTCAGCTAAACCCATGTAGCGATCGGGCTATCTCACAGTCCTCCCACTACGTCGAGGCATTCCCAACTCTTGGGAACAGATTGGACTAGACGTGCTAGGATCAACAACACTTGTTGACGTACTAGCCCCATCAGCAACTCTTGCTGATGTACTGTCCATTTCATTTAACACAATTCTACTCCTTGGTAAATGATCCCTGATGTGGTCTTCCTCTAGGAAAGTGGCGTTTGTCGACACAAGCACCCTATTTTCCTTAGGATCGTAAAATAGACCACCCCTAGTCTTTATAGGGTAACCTACGAATAGGCACAATTTCGAACGGGGTTCTAACTTTTTGGGTTTGACACCAACACGTGGGTCGGGCATCCCTAAATTCTCAAGTGATGTAAAGCGCTTTACGCCCACTCCAGAGCTCGAAAGGTGTTTCACAAACACTCTTGACGGAACGTTGTTCAAAATATAGACCGCAATCTCCACCTGCATAACCCCAAAAAGAATTAGGGAGGCGAGCATAGCTCATCATCGGCCAGAACCATGTCCAACAAGGTTCTGTTTCTCTCTCCGATACACCATTCTCACTGTAACATACCAGTCTTTGAGAGTTGGAAAGTAATTGCGTGTTCTATCATATAGTCACCGAATTCGGTGTCCATGTACTCTCCACCTCGATTCGATCGAAGTGTTTTAAAGGATTTACCTAAGAGGTTCTCAAACTCGGTCTTGTACTCCTTGAACTTTTCAAGAGTTTGGACTTCTGTGCATTAGGTAAACATACCCATACCTTGAGTAATCGTCTATGAAAGACACGAAGTACTCATAACCGTCCCAAGCTTTAACATTCATCGGACAACAGAGGTCAGAATGTACTAACTCAAGTGGCTCTTTGGCTCTATATCCTTTTCCACTAAAAGGGCGTTTGGTCATCTTGCCTCAAGGCATGACTCACACACCAAGCAAAGAGTTTTCTTCCAACTCGTTTAGAAGTCCACTCTTCACTAGTTTCTCAATCCTATTGAGATTAATGTGGCCTAACTGTAGATGCCAAAGATGGGCATTTTCCTTAGGAGAAACTTTCGCTTTCTTAGTTCGTGCTCGCAGATTTTAAACAATTCGATATTTAAAACACTTTTGACCGAATTAGGTTTAAAAACATACAGATTATGCTCAAGTGAAGCAGAATAGATAAGATTACCATTTCTGAAAATAAACGCTTTATTACCATAAAATGAAACGAAAATACAATGTTCTAAAAGGCGCAGAAATGTGTAGCTTCATCGCGTCGATCATTGCGGCGAGAGACAAGCTCCCGGATCACCCGAGTCACCTCACCTCTCGTAGCTACGCTTTACGAGAATCAATCTCACGAAAGAAGAACAAACATGGTTAGTCGCGCGAATCCAATATCGAGGTGAGTCACTCTACTCTCCACTAAACAAAGTTTACATACAACTAAATCACATTTACCTTGATTCTTCCTCTCGGCGATAATTTGGGACGGTTCCTCTTCCGATTATGCGCCCTTCATTGCGGTGGAAACACTTTCCCTTTCTCTGCAACGTTCTTGACCTTCTTGCCCTTGTGGGTGGCGGCTCGGTTAGTTTTACTCCTCTTCATCCTCCTCTTCTTCCCTTTGGCGTGAAGGTGAAATGCATTTTCACCCCATAGGTCGAACTCCTGTGATAAGACACGTGAGGCAACATTTACCTCTCATTCCTTGACCCTGTTCAAGACCTGGAAATTTTGTAGCTCATTGAGGAGGGTAGTCGAGTGTAGCTAATTTTGTTCATAACAACATTGCTCTGGCAAGGAAAAACTCTTGGAAGAGTCTCGAATAAAACCGACTTGGCTCAACTCGTCGATCGAAGCCCCGTTCATCTCGGCCCAGTTAAATTGGGTCATCATGTCTAGAACATGTTCACGGACAGACGACCCCTCCTTCATTCGTGCGTTGAAGACGTATTTGAGCGAGTCATGCCGAACTTGAAAGGACTGTTGTCCAAACATTTCCTCCAAGGACTCCATGACCTCCTTAGCAGTGACCATCAGCTCATGCTTCTTTGCCAATACATCGGACATGCTAGAAATAATGTAGACCTTGGCCTTTTTCTTTGGCCCCGATCCACCGATCGTATGGATCGCGAACACTTGCGCATTATTGTCGAGCCCGACATCCGAGGACACTCCTCGGGCAATGAAGAACTTAATGTCGTCAGTTACCAAAATCGTGTTTATGTTATTTTTCCAACTTTGGTAATTATCTCCCACTAATTTATCGGAGGCGAGTAGAGCTATTATTGCGCTAGAAATGTTTTAAGCTGAAAAATTAAGAAAAACTTTGTGTTAGTCTTGCAAAAAACTTTTGAAATCCAATCAAGTTTTAGCAAAATTGTTTCTTGATCCCTAGGTCATTCAAAATTTTGCAATGATACCCTAAAGGTTTAGAATGACCGCAACCGAAGGGTGAACAGAACACTCCTTCTCTAGGACGAGACTTTCTCGATCGGACCCCTAATCCCGAATAACTCTTATTCCATTAGGCGTCCAATTACCATTGTTCGGTTGAATTCATTAACACTTAACGAATTGCGTGAGTTTCACCCTCAATCTTTAAGTTTCCAATCATCCATCCAAACAATAGCCACCGAAGGGTGAACCAAGTAGGAAAACCAACCAGGAAACTGTATCCCTTTTGGGAATTCACGGAGTTCCGACTCCCATGATCAGGCCCTCCGGAAGGGATTGTGCAGTCGAGCCAAACTAGTAGGCGGATCATAGGCGTCTCACGGTGTGAATCGAAAGAAGAGACAGTGGGTCTCGTTTTTCACAAGTTCCGCTCCCACTCACTATAAGTACTCTCTCCATCCACGATGATATTGACCTATACAAATGCCACGAAAGGGGACACTCCATTTGCGCCACGAGACCGAGTATAGATCTCACGGTGCTGCGGACTTAAGGAGATTTGTGGTTGGAAATTCAAATGTATCTCATACACTATATTTCCTCCCACTCAAGACTTTAATTTTAATAGGGATTGACCTAGATAAAGCGGCTAAAAATTACCTAAGTCTACCAATATAACTCTTATATGGTATTAACCTAAGTCTATAATCACATTATAACTTAGGTCTATGTGAAGTAAATTAAAACACTTTTAATTAGCGGCACTCACGATAAGTATAATCTAAGAATCTCTGACCGAATTCACTCCCGTGTCGGTTTCGGTAGGAGTGTTACGTAAGCGTCAACTTAAATACTGACCTTAGACAAAACCTTCCTTAGACAGAGTTACTAAGCGGTCTCCATTCATAGACTAAACTTTGATTTCCTAATTTCTAATCTCATTAGAAAAAAGAAAACCTAAGTCTAATTATTCAAGATCTAAACTCTTTAAAACTAATAATTAACTTAGGTTGCATGCATTTCTATGTTATAGTGTTTGATCATTCATCACATGAATAACTATATACTATAACATAATATTATTCATCACATGAATATAAATGCATGAGCATACTTTAATATAAAAAATATAACACTTATATTAATTAAATTAAACATGCATTTAATTATATTATAACTCTTATAATATAACCTATCATGCAAACTATATATTATAACTCTTAGAATATAAATGATGCATGAAATGTTTAACCTAAGGTGGGATTTTAAATCTATATGACATACAATATGCACATAGAATTTAATTAAATCATACATCTCATGCATAAAATAATTAAATAGCAAAAATTAGACTAGTTTTTGGCACCTAGGGGCAATTATTTAATTAAATAACATTAATATAACATTTATATTAACATTATTTAATAAAAGAAATAAATAAAAGAAATAAATACATTTTACAAATATAAAAATAATAAAAAAATGAAGTAAATCGCCCACTTTCCATTTGCCCACGAACTTCGTGGCCGCCCATGAAGCGCCCTACTGGCGTGCGGCGTTGCAATGTCGTGGCAGGCGCAACGCTGTTGTCGCGTCCAGCGTTGAGGCGGCGTGCTCCACGCGTAGCATTGCAACGCCGCTCTGCTGCTAAGCCGCGCCGCGAGGATAGCGTTGAGACGCGGCGATGAGCGGCGTCTCAGCGCCATCGGTAAAACGACATTTCGCCGATTTCTTCACAGCAACTCTTGCCACGAACAACCGGACTTACAGATTCGATTTACAACAAAATGCCCCAAAACAACGGGCCCTTACATTGATCTCATCAACATAAATTGTAAATCTAAAAGTGCGAAAAACCGAAACATCCAAAATCGCAAACCAACATTCATCTCATGAATTCAAAGTAAATTACCCACCTATTTTAACAAAAACAGTGCATAATGAAGAACCATTGAAATGGCTCGGATACCAATTGAAGGGAATGAGAATCCCCGTGCAGCGGAAGACAATGCAATCGTCATGGTATCATTACGCTACTCGAGTTTTTTTAAAACGATCTAACTATTAGATCTAGGCTAAACATTCTAGAAAGGAAGAAATTACAGCAAGATAAAGGTACTTACTTGTTGAAGACTCTCTTCAAGGTTTCTTCCTCGGTCATGAACACTTGTGTAATTTATGCCCTAAACTTGTGTAATTTTGATCAATTAAATAAAGTGTTATTTGTTTTGATAAGATTACAGTCTTGCTTTTATAAATCCAATAAACTAAGCTCCAAGGTTATAACGTTTATCTTGAAATCAGTGTAGTGGACACTATTTGGGTTGAGTTCAAGATTATAACCTAAATAGTCTATGGTATAAGAATAAGGTTGGAAACCTCATTCTAGTAACACCATGGATGCGACCCACTTTGTAATTAGTACAAATGAGGTAATCCAACCCATTCATGTAGTTGACATGCGAGTGGGGGCATCCTGTATGAAGAGTTCATACAAGACTGGATCGCAAATTATTAGTCTAACCAGTATATCACCGTTAACAGGATAAGACTAGTAATTTATAGATGGTCATTAGTGACTCGACCTGAATCCTAAGCAAGTTAAGAACTTCTCCTTATATGGGTTTGTCCTTAGACTAGTATGGGTGAGAGTGGCCTATAACCGACTCAATAAGCCTACCTTCTAAGGGACAGAACCTCGTAGGTAGCTGGGAACTTAACTATGCAAGATGGAATTCACTCATTCCTCTATTGAGGATTTAGATAGGTTGTTCCCTTAAGAACTGACTCCAGGTCTTGAACAACGGGGCCTCGCCCTCTATGAGGGTATGAGTCTAAGGTAGGACCTTAGACTTGTTGTTCATTAGAGGATCAGTGGTGCTTAAGGAGCAAAAGAGGTAATCACGGGGTAAGCGCTAATTTGACACAATTTGTGATCACGAACAACTTTGTAAAGGGTCGACTCATGGGTAATGATTATATCGGTGGACACAATAATATCTCTGGTGAGGAGAGTGCGCACTACAAGTCTATAGTGGAGTGACTTGTAGTTAATGAATATTGATTAAGCTGGATCAAAGAGTTTGATCGGTTAATCTCACATCATTAGAGCTCATGATCCTGTAGGTCCATTAGATCCCTCCGTTGGGTCAATATGGTAAGATTGAGGGTATAAAGTTAGGAGTGAAAGTGAAGTGTTCAATTTCAAACATGAGGAGTTATATCAATTATATATGATGTAATTGATATAATATATAGTTTTAATGTGAATTATATTCATATATAAACTATATACTAAAGAGAGACTAAATGAGGGTAGGATGGTCATTTCCATCCCATTCCCTACATATATGGTTGCATGAGATGCAACTAGGTTAAGACATTCTAAGGATTTAGAAGCTCCCTTGTTGTTGTTGGAAAAGTTTCAAGACAACAAGCATCTCTCTCAAAATTACCTCACATCTCCGAAAGGGAACCCACCTTCCTCCCTCACCTAGAGAACAACGGAGAAGATCCGGTGGTTGTGTCTTCGCACGTTGGAATTCTTGTTGCTGAGATCGTGACTGTGGAGAGAGCACTCGAAGAAAGGTTCTTCAAAGGTAAATTCTTGCTGTCCATTGTACTTTTATGCTTAATCTAGTTTTGTATGTTCTTGAATTTATCAACGTAACTAAATCAAGAGCACGCGATTCACAATCGCTTCCTCTGCGGGGACTTCGATTCCCTTCAAATGCATTCCTGCTTGATGCTTCGCCATACTACAGCAACTCCATTAAGAATGAAGGTTGACCCCGAAGTTGATTTCCTAAAATCCTTATCGGTCTGAAAGTCAGAATTTGTGTATCCCGTAAGGATCAAATCCCCACTGTCATACACTAAGCTAGAGTTCCTCGTTCTCCTAAGATACTTGAGGATTCCCTTTACTACCGCCCCGGTGATCTAATCCTTGATTGGATATATATCTCTTGACTATCCTCTTGCATAATGGATGTCGGGCCTAGTACCACGGCATGACATACATACATGAGGCTCCCTCTGGTGAAGCATAGGGTATCCGTCTCATATCTTCAACATCTTGAGGAGTCTTAGGACACTGATCCTTAAACAAGTGAACCTTGTGCCTGAAAGGCAGCAAGCCCTTCTTGGAGTTCTGCATCTTATATTTAGACAACATCTTGTCAATATAAGACGTTTGAGACATGGCTAGCGTTCTGTTTTTCCAGTTCCAGACTATCTGGATACCAGAACATACTAAGCTTCTCCCAAATCTTTCATTTGGAATTGCGAAGCTAGCCACTTCTTCACGTCAGGAAGAAATTCTACCTCATTCCCAATGAGAAGAATATCATCCACGTATAATATTAGAAATGCGACAGTTTTGTCAACGATTATCTTGTAGACACAAGGCTCGTCAACATTCTGATCAAAGCCATAAGATTTGATTGCCTCATCAAACCTTATATTCCAAGACCTCGAGACTTGTTTCAATCCATAAATAGACCTACGAAGCCGGCAAACCGTTTGCTCTTGGCCTTGGGCAATGAACCCTTTGGGTTGGTCCATGTAGATGGTTTCGTCAAGGTTGCCATTCGTAAAGGCGGTCTTGACATCCATCTACCATACCTCGTAGTCATAATGTCGTGGCAATGGCGGAAGAAGAATCTCGATCGACTTTACCATGGCACTAGTGAAAAGGTTTCCTCATAGTCAACCCCTTCAACTCAGGTAAAACCCCTTTGCCACTAGTCGTGCTTTGAATGTTTGCACCTTCCCATCTACGCCACGTTTACGCTTGTAGATCCATTTGCAACCAATAGGTTTTACCCCATCAGGTTGATCCACAAGCTCCCTTACAGAATTGAAGTACATTGACTCCATTTCCTGGTCCATAGCTTTAATCCATTCGTCCTTGTCAACATCAGCCATAGTCTGATCATAGGTCAAAGGATCCTCGCAGTCATCATCAGGATTGATGACTTGGGTTTCAGCTAAACCCATGTAACGTTCTGGTTGTCTCACAGCCCTCCCACTACGTCGAGGCATTCCCAACTCTTGGTAACGGATTTCACTTGACGTGCTAGGATCAACAACACTTGTTGACGTACTAGCCCTATCAGCAACTCTTGCAGACATAGTGTCCATTTCATTCAACACGATTTTGCTTCTAGGCAAATGATCTCTGATGTGGTCTTCCTCAAAGAAAGTGGCGTTTGTCGACACAAGCACCCTATTATCCTTAGGATCGTAAAAAATACCACCTCTGGTCTCTTTTGGGTAACCTACGAATAGGCACAATTTTGAATGGGCTTCCAGCTTCTTCGGGTTTGACACCAACACATGAGTCGGGCATTCCCAAATTCTGAAATGGTGTAAACTACCTTTACGGCCATTCCAGAGTTCGAAAGGTGTTTCACAAACACTCTTCGACGAAATGTTGTTCAAAATATACACCGCAGTCTCCACTACGTAACCCCAAAAGGAATCATGGAGACGAGCATAGCTCATCATCGACCAAACCATGGCCAACAGGGTTCTGTTTCTCCTCTCCGATACACCATTCTGGCTGTGTGGCATACAGTCTTTGAGAGTTGGGGCGTAATTCAGTGTTCTATCATATAGTCACGGAATTCAGTGTCCATATACTCTCCACCTCCATCTGATCGAAGTGTTTTTATCATTTTACCTAACATGTTCTCAACCTCAGTCTTGCACTCCTTGAACTTTTCAAGAGATTCAGACTTCCTATGCATTAGGTAAATATACCCATACCTCGAATAATCATCAATGAAAGATACGAAGTATTCGTAACCACCTCATGCTTTAACACTCATAGGACCACGGAGGTCGAATGTATAAGCTCGAGGGCTCCTTGGCTCTATATCCATTTTCACTAAAAGGGCGTTTGGTCATTTTGCCTTCAAGGCATGACTCACACACCAGTAAAGAGTTTTCTTCTAACTGACTTAGAAGTCCACTCTTCACTAGTCTCTCAATCCGATTGAGATTAATGTGGCCTAACCTTAGATGCCAAAGATTGGAATTTTCTTTGGAGAAACCTTAACTCTCTTAGTTCATGTTTCATTGTTTTAAACAATTCGATATTCAAAAGCGCTTTTGGACCGAATTTGGCTTTAAAACATACAAGTTAGACTTAAGTGAAGCGAGCAGAAGAAATTTCCATTTCTAGAAATAAACGCTTTATTACTAGAAAAATTACGAGAAATTGATTGTTCTAATAAGAAGGAAATAGAAATAAGGTTTCTAGTAAACCACGGAACTATGTACATATTGTCCAACAATAAAAAGTCCCGCCAAAATGGAGCTTCACTTTGTCGATCATTTGCAGTGAGACTATCTCCCGGATAACACCAGTGAGAGTCCCCCCACCCTCTCTCGTGTGGTGGCAGGAATCAATTCCACGAAAAGAAGAACAAACATGGTTAGTGGCGCCGAATCTAAAACCAGTGCAGGAGTCACTACTCTCCACTAAACATGTTTTGATGAACGATAAATCACATTTACCTTGATTCTTCCTCCGGCAAGAAACTTGGGACGGTTTAAGCTTCAGTGGTTGTCCCCATTGCAGTAGAAACACTTTTCTTTCTCTGCAAGTTTCTTGACCTTCTTGCCATTTTGGGCGGCTGCTCGGTCAGCTTTACCCCTTTTCATCTTCTTCTTCCCTTTGGGCGTGAAGGAGCAACAGTTTAGTTTGAGGAGGTCGAACCCCAGTGATAAGACACTGTAGGTAACATTTGCCTCGATTTAGGTGCCCTGATCCTCGTAAAGGACCGGAAATTCTGTAGCTCATTGAGGAGGGTAGTAAGTGTGTAGCTAATCTTGTTCATAACAGCGTTGCTACGAAACTGAAGGAAACTCTTCGGAAGAGTCTCCAGAATAAAGCTAACCTGCCTCGACTCGTCGATTGAAGCCTCGTTCATCTCCGCCAAATTAAAGTGGGTCATCATGTCTAGAACGTGTTCTCGGACAAAGCGACCCTTCTTTCATTCGGGCGTTGGCGTGTTTGAGCGAATCGTGTCGACTTGAAAGGATTCGTTGTCCAAACATGTCTTGCAGCGAATCCATGATCTCCTTAGCGGTGACCATCAACTCATGCTTCTTTTGCCGGGACTTGAGATATAAGTGGCAATGATGTAGACCTTAGCCTTTTCATTGGCCCTGATCCATCGATCGTAAGAATCACGAACATTTCGTGATGCAGTCGAGGTCGGCAACTGAGAACAATCCTCAGTAAGCACGAACTTCAGGTCGTCAGTTACTAAGATCGTGTTGATATTATTCTTCAAAGTTTGGAAGTTATCTCCTACTAATTTTTGGAAGCTAATAAAGCTATTATTGAGCTAGACATGTTTTTAAATTTGAAAAAATCAAATATATTTTGTGTCAGTCTCGCCTAAACTTTTGAAAACCAATCAAGTTTTAGCAAAATTTAATCCTATGATCCCTAGGTCATATAAAATTTGCAATGATATCCTAAAGGTTTAGAATGACCGCCACCAGAAAGGGTGAGCAGAAACACTCTCCTCCAGGGCGAGACTTTCTCAACAAGACCCTAGTCCCAGAATAACTCTTATTCCATTAGGCGTCCAGTTACCATTATTTGGTCGAATTCATTAACACTTAACGAATCTCGTGAGTGTCACCCTCAATCTTTAAGCTTCCAAGTATCCGTCCAAACAATAGCCACTGAAGGGTGAACCACGAAGGAAAACCAACAAGGAAACTGTATCCCTTTCGGGAATTCACGGTAGGGGTCTCACGGTGTGAATCGAAAGAAGAGACCGTGGGTCTCGTTTTCACAGGTCCCGCTCCCACTCACTATAAGTACTCTCTCAATCCACTTTGATATTGACCCATACAAATACCATCCGAAGGGGGACGCTCCCATTTGTGCCACGAAGCCAACTATAGATCTCACGGTGCGGACTTAACAGAGATTTGTGGTCGAAAAATCAAATGTATCTTATACACTTTATTTCCTTCCACTTAGCACTTTATTATTTTCGGGATTGACCTAGATAAACCGGCTAAAATTTACCTAAGTCTACCAATATAACTCTTATATGGTATTTAGCCTAAGTTTATAATCACATTATTGCTTAGGTCTATGTGAGTAAATTAATAAACTTTTAATTAACGACACTCACGAAAAATATAACCTAAGAATCTCCGGTCCGAATTCACTCCCAGGTCGGTTTCCAGGTAGGGGTGTTCCGCAAGCGTCAACTTAAATACCCCAGCCTTAGACAAAACCTTCCTTAGACAGAGTTACTAATCAGTCATCATTCAAAGATTATACTTTGATTTTCAAATGTTAATCTTATTAGAACTAGAAAACCTAAGCCTAATTATTCAAGTTCTAAACACTTTAAAACTAATAATTAACTTAGGTTGCATGCATTTCTATGTTATAGTGCTTGATCATTCATCACATGAATAACTATACTATAACATAATAATTCATCACATGAAATTAAAATGCATGAGCATACTTTAATCTAAAAAATATAACACTTATATTAATTAAATTAGCAGGCGGATCATAGGGTGTACAACGTCTTGCCTGGCGTTCTCAACGTTGCACTGCAGTAGCCTCTCCAGCAGCATGGACGGCGTCGCAACGTTGAAGAACACCGTCGCGACGCTGATGAATTTCCAGCAAACAACTTTTGCTATTTTTCACCGAAATCGCCAGTTTTCGCTCGTTTTCTTCACAACAACTCTTGCCACGAACGACACGGACTTACAGACTCGATTTACATTAAAAATGCCAAAATACCGGGTCTTTACATTGATCTCGTCAACTTTAATAAAAATCTAAACTAAGTGCCAAAAAGCGAAAACATCCAAAATTGCAAACCATTAACATTCATCTCATGAAAATTAATGCTACCCACCTAATTTTAAGAATTCACATAATACACAACGAAGAGCAACGATTGGCTCTTATATGTGGTTATGCACATATGATTTTCATAACCTATGATTGTGGTTAAATGGTAATAGGTGGAGATTTCAACTCCACATATCACCATTATATAAACCCTTTGCAAGAAGGATTTCATATGCAATTGGCTCATTTTTTGGATTTCTCACCAAAAGAGCTTTGTAATTCTCTCTCAACTCATCTCTCAAATCCTCTCTAAAGGGATTCAAAATTCTTCCAGCAGAAAACGTTGTGAAACGTCGTTGATCTGTTGTGTAATTCTATCTTAAACTCGGACTAAACAACTTTAATTCTAGGCTAAACATGCATTAAAAAGAGGAAAAACAGTAAGGTTACTTGGTTCTTACTTGTTGAAGAACACTTCTTCAATGCTTCCCTCCTACGGTCACGATCTCTCTCGACCAACGATCTCCTCGAATTGAACCTCGAACAGTGTTGCAAGACACTTCCAAAACGTCTTCTCGGTTGTTCTCGGGAGGTGGAAGGAGAGTATGTGGGACTCCCTTTGGTTTTAGGGTGAGGAGAAATCTTAGAGAGGATTGAGAGAGTTCTAGAGAGAATGAGATGCCTTTGAATGCACCTATTTATAATGGTGTGTGGTGGAGTTAAAATTGAAAAAGTCTAGATTAAGAAAACGGAAGCAATTTTTGATCTTGAAGACTCTAAGTTGATCAATTTTGTAAAATAAAAAACATGCTCAAAGTTGGAAAAAGCAGAAGGATAGAAAACTCAACTTTCAAGATCAAATTCTCTTCACCCGGTGGATGGTTTTCAACACGAACACTTCGTGAACAACCAGTTAGAGTCTTTCCTACTATCCTCAGACCTTAGAACGGATTGTGGGATCCTAGGTTGAGAGAATTTGGAAGAAAAGACCTCAAAGGTCACTAATTCGGGAATATTGAATTTTCTGTGTAATTCTCACAAAACACCTCAAATCACCATTATATAAAGCTTCAAAAAGCTTCAATGGAGTGACAACTCAAGGGTGATGAGGATTCTTTGAGATGGAGGTGGCCAATTTTGGTGAATTTTGAAGATGAGTAAGATTGGGCAAGTTGTCAAGTTGGATTTCATGGAAATCCTTGAATTTTCATTTACTTTTAATTCAAAAATCAATATTAAATTGATTTTTAATTAAAATTAATTAAATAATTAAATAATTAATTTAATTAATTTAATTAATTAATTTATAATTTAATTTAATATCAAATATTAAATTAAATAAATTGCCCGATCTCGATCGATTTTACGAACATGAATCCTAATTCATTCTATAAACCGATCCAATATTTAAATCATATTTAAATATATCCACCTCTCTTTAGCCTAGCTAATCAACATTCGTTCCACCAGGACACTCCACTAAAGTCCGGTGGTTGCACTCTCCTCACTTTGTAGATATATTTACGCCCACTCGATATAACCAAGATTAGTAAGTCGATCCTTCACGCAGTGTCGTTCAGTAATTCTGTTTGGGTCAAAATTACCGCTTTACCCAAGAATTACCTCTTGTTCCTTAAGTCCCACTTGATCCTCTAATGAACAATTGGTTTGTGGTCTAACAAGCAACCTGAATCCCTCTCGGGCCAATGAGAGGGTAGGCCCATTGTTCAAGACACGAAGTCGATGATTTTAAGGAACAACCTCTCTACTAATCCCTAAAGTGGGTAGGAGTGAATTCCATCTTGCAGAACTATGTTCCCAGCTATCTACCCGGTTTTATCCCTGAAATGGGAGGCTTAGTGAGTAAGCAAACTCGAGCCACTCTCACCCATGCAAAACTAAGGATAATCCGAATAAACAGGAGTTCATAGAACGCTCGAGGATTAAGATCGAGTTACCTAGGTCATCGTATGAATATAGTCGATTAGGACGATGCTTGAGTTATAAAGTCTAAGTGACTATTTGCGATCGATGTTATGCAAACTCATTGCATAGGGCGCCCCCACTCACATGTCTCCACATGAACGAGGAGCACATCGTTTGTACTCTACAAAGTGGGTCGCGTCCATAGTGTCCCCAAGATAAGGTACCCAACCCTATCCTTATACTATAGACTGTTCTGGCTATAACTTGAACTTGATCCACTTTTATGTAACACATAAAGTTCAAGTATTCATCCTATACCCAAGGGTTCTTTATTGGATTAAGGTTACACAATACACAATATTCAATAACACCTTTACTGAATAAATATCAACAACAACTTTATTGTGAAATAGAATATACATTCAGTTTACAAAACCACAAGTTTTAGGACATAAAACCCAACAAAAATCTCCACCAATTCACCATTTTACCACAACTGTATGATATACAAATCATATTTGCATATTATATAATATAAGGTATCTCATACCTTATTATACAAATCTCATTTGCATAATTGTGGATTTTTAAATTGAATCACATTCAATTTAATCTCTCTCAATTCAATTTCTCCAATTAGCACTAATTAATCAATTAGGCTATACAATAGTTTATTATGAATCTTATTCACATCAAACTATATATTATGAATCTCCCACTTGGACTAAAACGTCTGTGGGGTAAAACATGCTGAGCAAAGAAAAATTGCCCTACTATACAACCTGTAGTCCTAGACTCTCTAGGTGTCCCTCAAACACTTTAGCCGTGAGGGGCTTTGTAAACGGATCAGCAATGTTGTGCTCCGAAGCGATCTGCGTGACGATCACGTCTCTTCGTTGCACAATCTCACGATGAGATGATATTTGCACTCTATGTGCTTTTCGCACTTATGGCTTCTAGGTTCTTTGAAATTTGCCACTGCACCACTATTATCACAATAAAGGGTGATAGGCAAATTCATATTTGGAACAACTTCCAAATCGGTCAAGAACTTCCTAAGCCATCTTGCCTCCTTCCGCTGCTTCACAGCTGCGGCGTACTCAAACCTCCATGGTGGAGTCGGCAATACAACCTTGCTTTATACTCCTCCATACTATAGCTCCTCCGTTAAGAGTGAACGCGATCACGATGTGGATTTCCTCGAATCTACATCGATCGAAAAATCGAATCGGTGTATCCTGCAAGGATCATATCCTTTGCACCATACACAAGCATATAGTCCCTCGTTCTCCTAAGATACTTGAGGATGTTTTTAACGGCGATCCGGTGATCATATCCTTGATTAGGCGATACTGTGACAATTCCCAACGCATAACATATGTCGGGTCTAGTACATAGCATGACATACATCGGACTACCGACACGGTGATGCATAGGAATGCGTCTCATATCCTCAACTTCTTGAGGTGTCTTAGACACTTGTTCCTTAGACAAATGAATTTCATGCTTGAAAGGTAATGAACCCTTCTTGGAATTACGCATCTTATATCTAACCAACATCTTGTCAATATAAGATGCTCGAGGCGATGCTTAGCATTTTGTTCTTGCGATTAGAGCGATTTGGATTCCAAGAACAAACTAAGCTTCTCCCAAATCTTTAATTTAGAATTGGGTCGCTAGCCATTGCTTAACGCTAGTCAAGAATCCTGCATTATTCCCAATGAGCAAGATATCATCTACGTATAGAACTAAGAAAGCTACAGTGGTATTGACTATCTTCTTGTAAACACAAGGCTCGTCAATATTCTGTTCAAAGCCATAAGATTTGATCGCAGTATCAAATCTTATATTCCAGGATCTAGATGCTTGTTTCAATCCATAGATGGATCGTTTAAGCTTGCAAACCTTTCGCTCTTGACCCTGAACTATGAACCCCTCTGGTTGATCCATATAGATACTCTCCTCAAGATTGTCATTCAGAAAGGCTGTCTTGACATCCATTTGCCAAATTTCATTGTCTTAAAACGTGGCAATGGACAAGAGTATTCTAATGGACTTAAGCATGGCAATGAGGGGAGAAGGTTTCTTCATAGTCCACCCTTCCCTTTGGGTATAACCTTTGCCACAAGTCGAGCCTTAAAGGTTTGCACCTTCCAGAAGCGATCTCGTTTCCTCTTGTAGATCCACTTGCAACCGATGGGTCCTTCACCATCTGGTTGATCTACAAGTTCCCAGACTGAATTGAAGTACATTGACTCCATTTCAAGGTCCATGGCTTTAATCCACTCGTCCCTATCTATATCATTCATTGCCTATTTATAGGTCAATGGATCCTCAACGCCATCATCGGTATGGCGACTTGGGTTCTGTCAAACCCATGTAGCGGTCAGTTGTCTAACATCCCTCCCACTACGTCGAGGCATTCTCAACACTTGAGAAGGACCCGACGATCAACAACTTTTGTTGATTTATCTATAACTTCACGGAAATTTCACTTAAGACAATCCTGCTTCACGAGGTGATGATCTCTCATGTGGTCTTCCTCAAGAGCGTGGCGTTTGTCGACACAAGCACCTTGTCCTCTTGAGGATCATAAAGCAGACCACCTTTCGTTTCTTTGGGTATCCTACGAATAGGCATAATTTTGAGCGATGTTCCAATTTCTTTGGATTGGACACGGCACATGTGTCTAGGACATCCCCAAATCTCAAGTGGCGTAAACTACCTTTACGCCCTTTCCATAACTCATAGGGTATTTCTAAAACACTCTTAGAGGAACCATGTTCAAAATATATACTGCAGCCTTCCTCTCTGCATATCCCCAAAACAAATTAGCGACTCAAAGCATAGCTCATCATGGATCGAACCATGTCTAACGAGGTTCTATTTCTCCTCTCGGATACACCATTTTCTTTGAGGTGTCTTTGGTATTTGAGAGTTGGGATACAATTCCATGTTCTATCATATAGTCTTGGAATCTTAAATCCATATACTCTCCACCTCGATCCGATCGAAGTGTTTTAATTGTTTTACCTAATGTGTTCTCAACTTACGCCTTATATTCCTTGAACTTTTCAAGGGTTTTGGACTTATGATGCATTAGGTAAAGATAGCCATACCTTGAATAATCATCAATAAAAGCGATGAAGTATTCATACCCTCATCGTGCCTTGACATTCATAGGACCACAAAGATCCGAATGCACGAGTTCCAAGGGTTCTTTGGCTCTATAACCTTTTTGAGGAAAAGGTCTTTTAGTCATTTTCCTTCGAGACGGGACTCACATGGTGGTAAAGAGTTGTCCTCTAAGCGACTTAGGAGACCACTCTTGACCAATCTCCCAATCTATTGAGATTAATGTGGCCTAGTCTCAAGTGCCAAAGATAGGTACTAGGAGAAAGCTTACGCCTTTTATTTTGAGTATCAATTTATTTTAAACATCTCGGTGTTCAAAATAGCTTTTACTTCTGTTGGTCTTAACACATATAAGTTGTTTTCGGTTTAGCGAGAACATATTCGTACACCTCTTTTACAAATGAGCGCTTCATTATGATCAAAAGATACTTTATACATATGTTCAAGCAAACAAGAGACAGATAAGATTTCTTTTGATTCCGGGAACCAAAAGTACATTTTCTAATAAAATAAATCTATCTCTAAACAACAACTTCACAACTCCCTTTGCTTGGGCATTTGAGACAACCTCTCCGTTCCAACCCTAAGAGATATTTTCCATCATCAAAGCTGCTTTGCCAGAACTAGTTTCTGAAAAGAAGAACAAACATGGTTAGTGGCTCTCGAATCTAATATCAGCCGGAATCATCATGTTCCACTAAACATGTTTGAGTAAATCATATTTACCTTGTTTTTCTTTCTCAGCATTCTTTTTCAAGGTATTTGAGGCGGTTCCTCTTGCAGATTGCCGTCTACTCCACTGATGGAAACATTTTCTGTGGCTTTGCCCTGCGTGTGGGGAACTGTCCCTTCCCTTTGTCCTTCTTCTTCTTCTTACGAATACCCTTATTCTTAGAAAAGAAGGACCGGACTTAGTCCCAGAGGGCGATCCTTTTAGGAACTTCTTCGAAGTGACAACATTTGCCTCCTTCTCTTTTCCTTTTGATTTCATGAGAGATTCAAAAGTTTGTAGCTCGTTGAGGAGAGTAGTCGAGTTATACTCTATTTTATTCATCACTTTGCATTTTGTGCGGAATGGCGAGAAACTCTTGGAAGAGATTCCATAATAAAGGTTACGACTTTTCTCATCTATGATCGCCCCCATTTACTTGACCACGTTGAAGTGGGTCATCATGTCAAGGACATGTTCCCTATGAGGCTCCTCCTTCATCACGGGAGTTGTAAATGTATTTAGCATGACATCATAATGGACCAATGAAGGCGGTTGTCCAAACATCGCTGTAATGATCCCATGATCTCCTTTGCGGTGACCATGGTCTCATGTTTCTTAGACAACACATCGGATATGTTGGCTAAGATATGACTTCGGGCATTCTCATTAGCCCTAGTCCATCTGTCATAAGCATCCCGAACAATTCGGTTTTGCGATCAGTTGGAGGGGGGAGGACATTCCTCCGTTAAGGCGAACCTCGGATCATCAAGAACAATAATCGTATTCAAGTTTGATTTCGGGTTCCATAATTATCGCCGCTAAGTTTATTGAAGGCGAGTAAGCTGGATAAAAGAGTTCGACATACGAAAAAGAATGAATTCTATTAGTGGATTGTTTGTAACCTATCCAATTTAAGAATTTAGCAAAAGTAATAATGTACCCATAAAATTATTATTGTTTTTGCAACGATACTTGATGAGTCAGAGCAACCGCATCTTGAGGGCAATCAATCACTCCTTCATGAACCAAGACATTCTTGACTAAATGCTAACAGGAATAACTCTTATTCCTATAACTTTCTAGTTATCGCTACTTTGGTCAAGAATTTACTAACACTTAGCAATTCTTGTAAGTGTGACCGCCATTTTCGGACCTCGAGAGGTGCGCCCCAACAATGCTACCGGCTGGAGAGACAAAGCTTGGAATGGACCTAAGAGACCCTATCCATTTACATTTGTTTGAGTTGTTAGAATCCCATGTTACATCCCCTCAGAATGGATGGTGCTACTTTGGGCAACATGGGAATCTCATGGTCTAACCTAATGGAGAGGACAGTAGGATGTGTTGACACACTTCCTTCGCTCACTTACTATAAATACTTTCTCCATTCACCTTACTCTTTATTTATGCAAGCACCATCCGAATGGGGATGCCCTGTTGACATCACGAGGCCGAGCATAAATCTCACGGTGTGAACCGTGGAGAGCGTAAGAGGAAATTGATATATCATATATACCTTTTCACTCCCACTAAGTATTTTAAATCTGTTTGGGTATACTTTTACTTAGGCATATTCCTGCTAAAACAATATGTCCTAAGTCTACCAATATAACAATTATATGGAATTACCTAAGTCTATTAACCTTTTAATAAACCTAGGTCTATGAGTTTAATTTATTAACTTTTAATAAACGTCTCTCACGAAAGATAATTTATAAACCTATGGATTAAATTCACTCCAGTGGTTCTCGTGTAGAGGTGTTAGTTTAAAGTCGACTTAAGTACCAACCTAGCCGTAACTTTCCTTAGTCGAGTCCTCTTTAATCAAAGTTTATAAATTATTGGTTTCTAATTCTAATCTTATTAGAACTAGATAACCTAAGGTCTAATTAATTCAGTTCTAAAACCATTTTAAAACTAATTAATTAACCTTAGGTTACATGCATTTCTATGTTATAAACAGATTGAACATTCATCACATGAATAAACATACATTTATAACAAATCCATCACATGAAAAATGCATAGCAATTATATGTTTAATTTTTAATTAATATAACTCTTATATTAATTATAATTAAAACATATAATTTTTTATAAATTAATATAACACTTATATTGATTCTTATGAAACTCAATTCATGCATACTATATATTATAACACTTATAACATACTTTCAATGCATGGAGCATGCTTCCTATGGTGGGATTTTAAAATCTATATAACATACTTTATGCATAATTAATCAGGGAATTTAATTAAAATATACATTCACAATGCATAATTAATTAAACACACTAAAGTGGACTAATTTTGGCATCTAATGCAAGCAAACTACTAAATTATTACAATAATAATCTAGAAATAATATCGAACCACTTCGAATTTGGGTCGAACCGGCTTGCAAATGTGTGAACCGGACCTTGAAAAGGTTAAACCGGGCTGTAAAAGGCTGAATCGGGCCTCCAATTGATGAAACGGACCCCCAAAATGGAAAACCCAGCCTCGAAATAGTCAGAACCGGTCTTAAACCACCCGAATCGGACCGAAAACGAGCCGAACCGGTCTAAAAACCATTGAACCGGTCAATGTCAACCAAACCAGAGTCAAAGTCAACGGTCAATGGTTGGTCAACTCTTTCTTCTTCTTTTTTAAAAAAACACGGGCTGAAGAACTGGGCAGAAAATTTCACTGTAGTAGAAAAAACAACAGCTTCTCTGTTTACGATTTCAAGACCTTTCGTGCTTCTCTCTTCAAATTGAAGGCCTTCCCAACTCCAATCGATCCAAAATCTTTCTGACTTATTCTACACACATTAATGCTCAAACACACTTGAGCAATTTGAAAATAAAGCACGAATTGATGCTCAATTTAAATGCCAAAGCAGGAAGAACACTTTAGACGCTTGGAAAAATAGATTTCAAAAACACCCACCACAGAACAAAATAGATCAAATTGAGTGCTCAAAATTGCTCGATACCAATTGATAGAGTCTAGATTAAGAAAGCGGAAGCAATTTTGGATCTTGAAGACTCTAAGTTGATCAATTTTTTAAAATAAAAAACATGCTCAAAAGTGGAAAAAGCAGAGAGGATAGAAAACTCAACTTTCAAGATCAAATTCTCTTCACCCGGTGGATGGTTTTCAACACGAACACTTCGTGAACAACAGTTAGAGTCTTCCCTACTATTCTCGGGCCTTAGAACGCAATTGTGGGATCCTAGGTTGAGAGAATTTGGAAGAAAAGACCTCAAAGGTCACTAATTTGGGAATATTGAATTTTCTGTGTAATTCTCACAAAACACCTCAAATCACCATTATATAAAGCTTCAAAAAGCTTCAATGGAGTGACAACTCAAGGGTGATGAGGATGCTTTGAGATGGAGGTGGCCAATTTTGGTGAATTTTGAAGATGAGTAAGATTGGGCAAGTTGTCAAGTTGGATTTCATGGAAATCCTTGAATTTTCATTTAATTTTAATTCAAAAATCAATATTAAATTGATTTTTAATTAAAATTAATTTAATTAATTAAATGATTAAATAATTAATTTTTAATTTAATTTAATATCAAATATTAAATTAAATAAATTGCCCGATCCCGATCGATTTTCTGAACATGAATCCTAATTTATGCTATAAATCGATCCAATATTTAAATCATATTTAAATATATCCACCTCCTGTTAATCATAGTTTAATTCATAATTAAGCTATGACTCGTTGAGTATATCATATATAATTAACGATTTCTCCCAAAAACGAATTTGAACAATTCAAACTCTTTTCTCTCAAAATGTTACAAGGCTTAGTCCAAGCTAGCAAGGAGGACCTAATGGACCTACAGATCATGAGCTCTAACGAAACGTGATTAACCGGCCAAACTCTTTAGCCTAGCTAATCAACATTCGTTAACCACCGGGACACTCCACTAAAGCCCAGTTGTTGCACTCTCCTCACTGTAGATATATTTCTGTCCACTCGATATAACCAAGATTAGTAAGTCGATCCTTCACAGGTCGTTCGTAATTACAGCTGGGTCAAAATTACCGTTTTACCCCTGTAATTACCTCTTGTTCCTTAAGTCCCACTGATCCTCTAATGAACAATTGGTTTGTGGTCCAACCAGCAAACCGAATCCCTCTCGGGCCAATGAGAGAGGTGGGCCCATTGTTCAAGACCTGAAGTCAGTACTTAAGGGAACAACCTCTCTACTAATCCCTAAAGTGGGTAGGAGTGAATTCCATCTTGCAGAACTATGTTCCCAGCTATCTACCCGGTTTTATCCCTGAAATGGGAGGCTTATTGAGTAAGCAAAATCGAGCCACTCTCACCCATGCAAAACTAAGGATAATCCGAATAATCAGGAGTTCATAGAACGCTCAGGATTAAGATCGAGTTACCTAGGTCATCGTATGAATATAGTCAGTTAGGACAGTAAACGGAGTTATAAAGTCTAAGTGACTATTTCGCATGATCGATCTTATGCAAACTCATTGCATAGGGCGCCCCACTCACATGTCTCTACATGAGCGATTTAGGAGCACATCGTTTGTACTCTACAAAGTGGGTCGCGTCCACACAGTGTCCCCAAGATAAGGTACCCAACCCTATCCTTATACTATAGATCCATTCATTTATAACTTGAACTTGAACCACTTTTATGTAACACATAAAGTTCAAGTATTCATCCTATACCCAAGGGTTCTTTATTGGATTAAGGTTACACAATACACAATATTCAATAACATCTTTACTGAATAAATATCAATAACAACTTTATTGTAAAATAGAATATACATTCAGTTTACAAAACCACGAGTTTTAGGACATAAAACTCAACAAAAATCTCCACCAATTCACCATTTTACCACAATTGTATGATATACAAATCATATTTGCATATTATATAATATAAGGTATCTCATACCTTATTATACAAATCTCATTTGCATAATTGTGGATTTTTAAATTGAATCACATTCAATTTAATCTCTCTCAATTCAATTTCTCCAATTAGCACTAATTAATCAATTAGGCTATACAATAGTTTATTATGAATCTTATTCACATCAAACTATATATTATGTCATCTATATATCATATAAATGACATAAATACCCAAATAATAAATTTTAACACTTCAAATTCACACCAAACTGTAAACCCTCAATTTGTCCAATTTGAGCCAACCGAGGGACCTAATGGACCTACACGTGACGAGCTCCAATGATCCGAGACTAACCTGTCAAACTCTTTGACCCGGTTATTCAACATTCATTAGCTACGGTAACACTCCACTAAAGCCCGTGCTACACTCTCATCACTGTAGGACAAGTTGTGTCCATCGATATAACCAATACCCGTGAGTCGACCCTTCACTGGTTGTTGTAGACACTGTTGGGTCAAATTACCGTTTTACCCCTGTGTCTACCTCTTGCTCCGTAAGTCTTACTGCTCCTCTAATGAACAACTACGTTGCATGGTCCAACCATAAACAACAACCCTCTCAGGTCAATGAAAGAGTGGGGCCCTGTTGTTCAAGCCTTGGAAACAGCATTTAAGGGAACAACTCTTCTAGTTTCCCTAAGTCGAGAGCTAGTGAATTCCTTCTTGCGTAGTTAAGTTCCAAGCTCACCACGTGGTCCTGTTGAAGGAAATGAAACACCCTCCCAGCGGAAGACGATTGAATCGTCATGGTGAAGTTATGCAACTATTGTTCGTTAATATCAATCTAATTATTAGATCTAGGCTAAACATGCAAAAATGGAATAAAATACAGCAAGTACTTACGTGTTGAAGACGTGCTTCGAATTTTCCTTTCCGTTCACGAACTCCTCGTGCTTTCTCGAACTCGAAAACCAAACACAACCCTTTGGCTTCTCGATTGTTCTTCTTTTGGAACAAGGAAGTTTGTGGGAACATCTTTTGTTTCGGTATTGTGAGGAAAAAAGTAGAGAGAAAATTTGAGAGAGAACTTTTGGTTCTTTTGGTGAAAATCCAAAAATGAGCAAATGAGCAACAACGTTGTAATGGTCCAACCATAAACAACAACCCTCTCGGACTAGTGAGAGGGTGGGCGACCGTTGTCCAAGCCCTGGACACAACACTTAAGGGAACAACCCCTCTAGTTTCCCTAAAGGCAGGAATGAGTGAATTTCGTCTCGCGTAGTTAAGTTATCAGCTCCCTACTTGGTCCTGTCCCTGATAAGATAGGCATATTTGGCGAGTAACTGTGACCAACCTCGCTCGTACTAGTCAAAGGACAGACCCTCGCAGACAGGAGTCCGTAACACGCTTAGGATTCAGGTAGAGTCAGTAATGGTCATCTACGAAGTTATTAGTCCTTACTGTCAACGGTGTTATCACATGAACGAGTCAGATCACCTCGTTTGTATCTTAATACAAAGCGGGTCGCATCCACATTGTATCCAGAATTAGGTCTCTAACCCCATCCATATACTGTAGACCGTTCGGGTCATTAACTCGAACGTGATCTTTCCTGTGTGTCTACTACACACCGTTCAAGTTCTAGTTCTCTCATATATTTAATGACCCTAGAGCTTAGTTTATTGGAAAAGTTTATAAATATTGTGAGACACAAAGTGATGAAATGAATAACTCTTATTAATTTCAAACCATATATTACAAACACGAGATTAGGACAAAAATCCCAACAAACTCCCACGTGGACTAAGCTAGTGGAGAAAATACATTCAAATGTACATAAATTACAATGAAGTAATACAATAAACTAGGGCATTGAATACCAGTTTACACATCTCCCACTTGCCCTAGTCAGAAGCTCTCTCAAGACCTGGACTCTCTAGGTGACCTCAAACACCTTAGCCGTGAGGGCTTTGTAAATGGATCACCTACGTTGTGCTCGAGCGCTATCTGCGTGATCGCCACGTCTCCCGGTTCACAATCTCCGTATCGGATGATACTTGCGCTCAATGTGTTTGCCTCTCTTATGGCTCCGAGGCTCACGTGAATTGACTCATCGCACAACTGTTATTATCACAAAAAAGTGTGATCAAGAAGTTCATATTTGGAATAACTTCCAAATCGTCATGAACTTCCTAAGCCAAACGACTTCCTTTGCGACTTCACAAGCCGCAACATACTCCGCTTCCATAGTGGAATCGATGCATCCACCGCTGATAGTTGGCCATACTCTGACTCCTCCATTCGAATGAAGGTCGACCCAAGTGAATTTCCTAGAATCCTTATCGGTCTGAAAATCGAAACTGTGTATCCCGTAAGGATCAAATCCCCATTGCCATACACTAAGTCAGTAGTTCCTCGTTCTCCTAAGATACTTGAGGATTGCCTTTACGGTACCGCCGGTGATCTAATTGCGGATTGGGTGATATCTCATCGACAATTCCTCTTGCATAACGGATGCGGGCCTAGTACACGAGCATGGCATACATCGGGCTCCCTACGGTGAAGCATATGGAATGCTCTCTATCCTCAACATCTTAAGGAGTCTTAGGACACTCGATCCTGAGACAAGTGAACCCCATGCACGAAAGGCGGCAAGCCCCTTCTTGGAGTTCTCGCATCTTATATCTAGACAACATCTTGTCAATATAAGGCGCTTTGAGACAAGGCTAGCGTTTCTTCTTCTTGGTTCCGGACAACTGGATACCTAGAACATACCGAGCTTCTCCCAAATCTTTCATTTGGAATTGCGAAGCTAGCCACTTCTTAACGTCGATAAGAAATTCTACCTCATTCCCAATGAGAAGAATATCGATCCTCATACAACACCAAAAATCGACAGCTTTGTCAACGATTTTCTTGTAGACACAAGGCTCGTCGACATTTTGATCAAAGCCATAAGATTCGATCGCCTCATCAAACCTTATATTCCAAGACCTCGAAGCTTGTTTCAGCCATTATAAATGGACCTATGAAGCTTAGACAAACCTTTTGCTCTTGGCCTTGGGCAATGAACCCTTTGGGTTGGTCCATGTAGATGGTCTCATCAAGTTTGCCATTCAAAAAGGCTGTCCTGACGTCCATCTGCCATACCTCGTAGTCATAATACGCGGCAATGGCCAAAAGAATCCTGATCGACTTTACCATGGCAACGGTGAAAAGGTCTCCTCATAGTCAACCCCTTCAACACGGGTAAAACTCTTTGCCACTAGTCGGCCTTTGAAGGTCTGCACCTTCCCATCTACGCCACGTTTACGCTTGTAGATCCATTTGCAACCAATAGGTTTTATCCCATCGGTTGATCCACAAGCTCCTATACTGAATTGAAGTACATAGACTCCATTTTCTGGTCCATAGCTTTAATCCACTGCGTCTTTGTCAACATCAACCATTACCCGATCATAGGTCAATGGATCCTCACGATCATCATCGGGAGAGCGACAAGCGAGGTTTCGGCTAAACCCATGTAGCGATCGGTCATCTCACGATCCTCCCACTACGTCGAAGCATTCCCAACTCTTTGGAGCGGATTTGACTAGGCGTGCAGGATCAACAACACTTGTTGACGTACTAGCCCCATAACAACTCTTGCGATGATGTTTGTGCATTTCATTCAACACAATTTTACTCCTTGGTAAATGATCCACGACGTGGTCTTCCTCTCAGGAAAGTGGCGTTTGTCGACACAAGCACCCTATTTTCCTTAGGATCGTAAAGCAGACAACCCCTAGTCTCTTTAGGGTAACCTACGAATAGGCACAATTTTGAGCGGGGTTCCAACTTTTTGGGTTTGACACCAACACGTGGGTGGGCATCCCCAAATCACGAAGTGATGTGGCGCGCCTTTACGCCCACTCCGAGCTCGAAGGTGTTTCACAAACAATCTTCGACGGAACATTGTTCAAAATATAAAGCTGCAGATCTCCACTGCGTACCCCAAAAGAATCGGGGAGGCGAGCATAGCTCATCATCGGCCGAACCATGTCCAACAAGGTTCTGTTTCTCCTTTACGATACACCATTACATTTGTTGTGGTATACCAAGCTGGCGAGAGTTGGGACGTAATTAAAGTGTTCTATCATATAGTCACGGAATTTAGTGTCCATGTACTCTCCACCTTGATCCGTCGAAGTGTTTTAAGCGATTTACCTAAGAGGTTCTCAACCTCAGTCTTGTACTCCTTGAACTTTTCAAGAGTTTTGGACTTCTTGTGCATTAGGTAAATATACCCATATCCGGAGTAATAAATCATGAAAGACACAAAATACTCATAACATGCCCAGAGTTTTAACATTCATCGGACCATAGAGGTAAGAATGTTACTCAAGAGGATCTTTGGCTCTATATCCTTTTCCACTAAAAGGGCGTTTGGTCATTTTGCCTCAAGGCATGACTCACACACCAGAGAAAGAGTTTTCTTCCAACTGTTTAGAAGTTCACTCTTCACTAGTTTCTCAATCCTATTGAGATTAATGTGGCCTAACCGTAGATGCCAAAGATGGGCATTTTCTTTAGAAGAAACTTTTGCTTTCTTAGTTCGCGTTTAATTTATTTTAAACAATTCGGTGTTCAAAACACTTTTGACCAGAATTTGGGTTCAAAACATATAGATTGCTCTCAATGACGAGAACAAATCAAATTTCCATTTAGAAATAAACGCTTTATTACTCTTAAATGAAACGTAAATATTTTGTTCTAATAGGTGAAATAGAAGCGGGTTTCTCGTAAACCCGGAACTATATACATATTATCCAATAATAAGTACTTTCCGCCAAAGAAACGACTTCATTGTGCCTATTGTCTGCAGGCTAAGACAACTTCTAGGATCCAACCACGAGTGTTATCTCGACCCTCTGCATGTAATTTGCCAGAACTTAATCCTTGAAAGAAGAGCAAACATGGTTAGTGGCGCTGAATCCAATATCAAGCAAAGTCATTACTCTCCACTAAACAAGTTTCGTGACAAGTAAATCACATTTACCTATTATCTTCTTTTCATCGAGGAATTTGGGACAACTCCTTTTCAAGCGTCCGTCCTCTGTTCTTTGTGAGAAACACTTTTACGGCAACATCCTTGATTTCTTTGCCTTTTAGGGCGCAGCCATGGTTAACCTTAACTCCTTCAACTTCTCCTTCTTCCCTTTAGGGCTCAAGAGTCTACAAACTTTGTCCTGCAGGTCATACCCACGTGAAAGGTCTTAAGGCAACACTTGCCTCGGTTTCCACATCTCTTAGTTTGCACCAAGGATTTGGAAGGTTTGTAGATCGTTGAATAGGATGTTGTTGAGCGTGCACCGAGGACCTTCTCGGTGAGGTGTGAACTCTTGGTCGTCATTTACCAAAATCATGTTTATGTTGTTTTTCCAACTTTGGAAATTATCTCCGCTAACTTATCGGATACGAGTAATGCTATTATTGCGCTAGACATTTGTATTTGAAAAATAAGATAACTTTGTTTTAGTCTCTTAAAAAACTTTTTAAAATCCAATCAAGTTTTAGCAAAGCTGTTTCATGATCCCTAGGTCATTCAAAATTTTGCAATGATACCCTAAAGGTTTAGAATGACCGCCACCAGAAGGGTGAGCAGAACACTCCTCCTCTCTGGGACGAGACTTTCTCGATCGGACCTAATCCCGAATAACTCTTATTCCATTAGGCGTCCAATTACCATTGTTTGGTCGAATTCATTAACACTTAACGAAGATTCGTGAGTGTCACCCCAATCTTTAAGTTTCCAAGCATCCAGTCCAAACAATACCACCGAAGGGGTGAACCAAGAAGGAAAACCAACTAGGAAACTATATCCCTTTCGAGAATTCACACGGTGTTAGACTCCCATGATCAAGCCCTCCGGAAGGATTATGCAGTCCAAAGCCAAACTAGCGTGCGGATCATAGGCGTCTCACGGTGTGAATCGAAAAAGAAGAGCACGTGGGTCTCGTTTTCACAAGTCTCGCTCCCACTCACTATAAGTACTCTCTCCATCCACGATGATATTGACCTATACAAATGCCACCCGAAAGGGGACGCTCCCATTTGCGCCACGAGGCCGAGCATAGATCTCACGATGCGGACTTAACGGAGATGTTTATGTTGGAGAAATTTATTTGAGAGAAATAAAATTGAATGTGATTCAATTTTAAATTTCACAATTATGCAAATGGGATTTGCATAATAAGGTATGTGATATCTTATATTTTATACTTATGCAAATATGATTTGCATATTATATAGTTGTGTTAAAGTGGTAAATAGGTGGAGATTTCACCTCCACCACACACCACTATTTAAACATGGATTGTGAAGTATTCTTCACTTGATTTCTCATTTTTTAGATTTCCATATTGAGAGCTTTCTCAATTCTCTCAAATTCTCTCTAATTTCGCTAAACCCAAAATCTAAAGGGTGTCCCACAACTCTCCCTCATCCGTGCGAAGAACAACCGAGAAGATCAAGTGGAGGTATTCCAAGATCGATGTTCGGTTCGTGGTTCATAGTGGAGAACTAGAGAGATCATAGAGATCGTGATCGTGATCGTGAGAAGGAATCTGTGAAGAAGAGTTCTTCAAGAGGTAAGTACACCTTGTTGTATTTTTCCTTCTCATTTTCATCTTTAGCCTAGGATAACATGAGATGTATATTCAATTTTAAGAAAAACGGTAACACAATGAAAAGCAAGGCGATTCACATCGACTCTGTTGCGGGATTCAATCCCATCAATTGGTATCAGAGTCATGCGTTTGATGTTCGTTATTGTTCTGTATTTTTCTTAAAATATAGGTGGATAGCCTTGAATTTCATGTGATGTTTGTTTATGGTTTGCAAATTGAATGTTTTCGATTTTGGCACGTTAGATTAGATTTGCAATTTTCATTGAATAGTTCAATGCAAGGGCCTGTTGTTTTGGAAATTTTAGTTGTAAATCGAGTTTGTTAGTCTGTGTCGATCGTGGCAAGGTGTTGTTGTGAAGAAATGGAGCGACAATGAGCAAAGAACAAAAGAGTTATGTTCTGTATAGAGCATGGCGTTGCAACGCCGTGTAGGCGGTCCCAGGCGCATGGCAGGCATGGCGTTGCAACGTGAGTGGTAGCGTTGCAACACCGTGTGCGTTGAGACGCATAAGTAGGCGTGGAGCAAGGCGGCGTTGCAACGTTGCCCACGACGTTACAACGTCGTGCGTGATGGGTGCCAGTTTCGTGCGAACGTGGGATGCAGGCGAAGTGGATGTATTTTTAACCGAAATTCTATGTATTTTTTATTTATTAATTATTTAATTCGTTTTATATTAATTAATATGTGAAGGTTTGGCACTCCTGTGGTTGTAGTATGTGAACTAGCGCGAACGTGGAAACGTTACTCTAGGGATAACTGGTTGATCTTCCCCAAGAGCTCACATTGATGGGAAGGTTTGACACCTCGATGTCATCTCTTTGCCACCTGGGGTTGTAGTATGTTTTAAGGGTTGAGTTGTTCGCCCATTAAAGTTGTACGTGAGTTGGGTTCAAAACATTGTGAGACAGTTCGGTCTATATCTGGCGTCGGTGTTATATATATATATATGTGTGTGTGTAATGACATTGATAATTTGATATGTTTGAAGCATATCGTTGAATATTTTGACTATATGTATAGATAATTACATAATTTGATATGAGATACTATTTTGTTTCCATTATAAGGCTTAAGAGTTTTCTATTTAAATGGAAATTCCCCAGAGGAATTAACCATTTAAATAGAGATTACTCGTGAAAATTAACTATTTAATGGAAGGTTTTCTAAAAGAATTCATTTAATTTAATTGAAATAAGAAAAAAAACTGAACAGAAGATATTGTCCTATGTAATCTCCATTCTTGAGAATTTTCCATTAATATGAACCACAAAAGACATCAAATTATTATTTTATAATTGTTATGTAATTTTGTAGTTTTTCAATTTTATCCTTTTATTACATATTTTGCTATATATATTTGTTGGGAGAAAAATATATAATATAATAATAATAATAATAATAATAATAATAATAATAATAAAATTACTATTGAGTCTCTCATTCTACGAGATAAGCCAACAAAAACCAGACTCACAAATAATAAATATAAAGAGGTAGGAAAAAGAGAACGAGACTGAAGTTTATAATGATTCGTCCCAAACTTGAGATTACGTCCAATTTTCTGTAACGGTAGGTTCTACTACAAGGAGAGATTACAAATGAACTCTCAAAACTGCACTACAAACTATGGGTATGTTTGGGGAGTTATTTTGGAGTGACCAAAATCACTTTTGACATGTCTAAAATCACTTTCCTACCAAAAGTGTGATGTTTGACAATATTAAGCAAGTGATTTTGGAAGAATCTAAAATCATTTGAAGTGATTCCCTATCAAACACTTGAGAGATGATTGCCAAGTGATTTTTGTCAAGTGATTGTAGTTTAAAATGACTATTATTTCCTTTTTGGAAATAATATATTTTTAATGATGGTAAAAACCATCATTTTTGTCAAAATTCATAAATTTCCATAAAAAAAGTAAATTTTCTCAAACCGTCTTATTAAGTTCATCCGTCATTGTTTATAAAAGGACAATTTTCTCTCTCTAAAGTTTTTATAATATGTATCTTACTTTATTATATTTTTCATTTAATTCATATTATTTTTCACTTTCCTTTCTCTCTAATAGTTTTAACTCTCTTTGAATTTTTTTATTTCTAATTTTTTTATTCCTCCTTATAATTTTCGTATCTTTTTAAATTTTTTCTCTCTAATGTTTTTTATCTCTGGTTCTACTTGTCCCTAACTCTTAACTTTTTTCTCCTCATTTTAGTTTTTCTTCCTACAATTTTGATCATGTTGCCGAATTTTTGTTTTTGTTTATCTCTCTATCTTTGAATTTTACTCTTTTTATTAAAATTCTCTCTGTGATTTTTTTGTCCCTTCCTTAAATTTTTATCCCTCAATATTTCTAATTTTTATCTCCCAAATATTAGAATAATTTATAACTAAATACTTTTTAAACATATTAATTATAGTTAAATCACTTAGCTTAAAACATTTCATGTGAAAGTTGTTTTCCAAATATGTGTTTTAAAAATCACTTAATTACATGAAATCACTATTAAAAGTGTAGAACTAAACCTGAAAATGATTATATGGAAATCACTTTTAATAAATTAATTATAGACAAATCAATTACCCTAAAATATATATTTCTAAAATAATCCACAAACATGCACTAACCCACAAAAGCTCAACAACACCGGGGAGAACTCCCTTTTCTGCACAAATTTTGAATTCTCAGAATCACAAAGTATGAATTAATAAAAAATGACCACTACGATTTTTGTCTTCTTTTCTTACTTCACGGCAGCGCACACAACAAAACACACACATATGTGTGAGTTGTGAACTTAAAATGACTAATGGGCCAAGGCCCACTTTCCTTTTTTTTTCTTTTCTGGTCTTTTTTTCTCCAAAAATCTAATAATATTATCAATAGTGTGACATGTATTTATGTTTTGAAATGGAGACAGAACAAAGAAGCCATTTTCATTATATCATTTCTTCATGAACAACATTACCTATTAGACACAATTAACTATTAGAGATTACTTTCACACATTGAATACAAAGCTAAGAATATAGGCTAGGTTGGATAACTTTTTATTTTTTGAAATTAAGCTTATAAAATTTACTTTTTATCCGATTACATTACAAATGCTTTAAAAATCTAAGTAAGAGTTTGAAGACTAAAAAAAATATTTTTAAAATTTAATTAAGAATTTAAATATTTTCTTATAAAAAGTAAAAATTATTATAAAAAATTGATGAAAAACTATCACAATATTTCAAAATCAAAGGAAAAAAAAAAGTAAATAAGATTTTATAATTTTATTTGATGCTTTTGAAAGTATAGATAATTATTAAACAATTCAGAAAGCTTGGAACTAAACTTAAAATTTATGAGAATTGTAAATGAATATCAAGAAATATTAAAATATTTATAGATATACTAATGGTTTTATAGATTTACTAATATAGCAAAACTTTCTCAATCTTATTTTTAGTTTTTTATTATTTCAGTTTTACCTCATTGGTATATCAACATGAATATCAATAATATATCTCGAAATATTTTATATTTGATATATCAATAGTATATTAATAATATATCTAATATTAACATTTCTCACTTCATTTATATACCTAAATAAAATATATCAGTAGTATATTATTGATATACTTGCTTTAGGTAATCTGATATCCCAATTATAAATCATTATTGTACTCTTGATATACTAAGTATTGCTTATTTTAATATGTGTAAATAAAATATATTGGTGGTATATCACATTGGTATAGATTGGTATTAGTGAAATAAACATGTATCAACAGTTATATAACACAAATATATACAAGTCACTAATTTACTCTCTATCAACTTCAAATGAGTATATCAGTGGCGTATTAATGGTATACTCTATGTTAGGCATATTATTAGTCTATAAATAATACTATTGATAGATTCTTGAAAATTATGGTATTAAATTTTTGTTGGCGTGTCAACATTTACATCAATATTTTCACATGTCCATGGATTCGACATCGACATAAGAGGTGATCGACATTTCCATTATGTCGTACAAAATTGATAAAATATTAAAAAAATAGTAACAAAATGTAACCTAATATGAGTATAATGTTACATCCAGTATTTTAACTCATTTAAAAAGTGTAGAATGTTTATTTCCTAATTTTTCCAAAATTATTCATCGACATCGACATTTAATCAATATCTCCATCGACATTTCTATAATATTGAGATCTCGACATTTTTATTGACATCGACATTTTAAACCTTATTGAAAAATTCTTATTGAACAACATTCGTGATAAATAAAATATATTAGTAGTGCATCATGTATATATCATTATGCTAGAATATCGATATCAGTAGTATATCACGAATTTACTTTTTAGTTAGATATATCATTGGTATATCAGATCTATTGCTAATAGATTACTAATATCGTTAGTATATCATCGTTGATATACTATACTGATTTTCTCCATATTATAAACATGCAAGAGGGCATTTCAGACTTAATGTTCCAAATGGTTGGACTCGACGTATAGATTTGGCTATTTTTACAAATTACATACATAAATGACACGCGAATATACATATTTGTTTGGGCATCTCTAAAATTTAACAAAAAAAATGTTTTAACAAATTTAATGAAATTAAAATACAAAAGAACTAGACGTGAGGGGAATCTTCTAGCAACCACGTGTGTGCGGCGGTGTCAAGATATCTCAACGACATGTAAAACACTCCTTGGTTTCCGCAAAATCCGCCACGTGGACAAAAGCCCCTATAAAACGACGCCGTCTTCACCTCAAATTTAAACCACTTCCCAAATCAAAAAAACCAGCGGGAACAGAGGGGGAATCGATCCGATGGCGACGGCGGAGAAGCCAGTGATGGTGATCGGAGTCGACGACAGCGAATACGCAACCTACGCTCTGGAATGGACACTCGACCACTTCTTCTCTTCAACCGTAAATCATCCGTTCAAGCTGGTCGTCGTCTACGCCAAACCGTTTCCCGACGTCTTCGTAGGCGTCGGAGGACCTGGAAGTAAGATCAAACCTCCTCTCCGCTAAATTAATTTCAATCGTTGATCGATGATGTATGTAGTGATCAAACGAGAAATTGTAATCAGTGATTGTAGGATCTGCCGGAAGTTACCAGTTCTTGAACGAGGATTTAAAGAAGAAAGCCGCGTTGATCATCGCTACTGCGAGGGGAATTTGCGAATCAAAATCGGTAACAGGATCGATTTCAATTTCTTGATTGTGATTTCAATCGTTCAAGTTTCTGATTCGTCTTGATTGGAATGGATTGTATTTAATTTTGCATATCTGGAGAAAAATGAAATTGATTAGGGCTTGGAATCTGTAGAAAGTGCTGCAGGGGAATTTAGTTTTATGAATGATTGAATATTGGAATGGAAATTGAGTTGCAGGTAAATGATGTTAAATTTGAAGTGGATGAAGGAGATGCAAGGAATGTGCTGTGTCAGGCGGTGGAGAAGCACAGAGCTTCAATGCTGGTAGTCGGAAGCCATGGCTATGGAGCTGTCAAGAGGTACTTTGTTCAAGACACATTTTAGAGCGCCAAAAAAAAAAAAAAAGAAGAAAAGAAAAAACAAACAAGATAAGAAATATCTTTTAAAAGAATAAAAGATTAAAATATTGTTGCAAGTATTAACTATGCTGAACATATGATCCGTAGGTTTTAATTATGTTCTCAACTTTTTAAATTTTTTTAACTAAAGAGAATTAAAATTGTTTCAAAATTATAGGAAAACTTTTGCATGGTAATTTAAAATGACTATGGTTAAAATATCTAAAAAAATTTTGATCTCCATTCCATTTTATTTTGGTTTTTAAAAATACATTGAAAAAACGGATAATCTTTTGATTCTTTTGTTTTTGAAAATTTTATTTTATTTTTTTTAATTTTTCCCCGAGAACCTATGAATTCTTAGCTAAATTTTAAAAATAAAAATAAGTTTTTGATTTTTTTTTTAAACTCGACTTTAGTTTTTGGTTTTTAGAAGCGGACTAAGAATTCCAAATCTTTCAAAGCTCATTCTAATCCAAAACTCATTCGAATCTATGGGAAAGAAATTGTGGGAAAGAAAACTTCATTTTTAAAAACCTAAATGCGTTTCAGATGAGACTTATGTTTTGATTAGTTAAAAACCACTTTAAGAAATTTTAAAAACAGATAAAAATCACTTTAGAGTGATTCAAGTAAAAAGTTCTAGTTATAATTAATAGATTTTTAAACCATAAACGAAAAAACCACTTTATTATTCAAAGTACTCTACTTGTATATTCAGACCCTTTTTGTTTTTTGGTTCCTTAGAAGGGCTTGTATAATAATAATGTGTTCGACTGTCAGACACTCGAGCATTTACCCTTACGATGATTTAAAATAATATTGTGGAGAAATAAGAGGGTAAATTAAAATTGGTTGAAAATTGAAATGGGTTATATATGCAGGGCGTTTTTGGGGAGTGTGAGTGACTATTGCGCTCATCAGGCTTCCTCTACAGTCATGATCGTCAAGAAGCTCAAGACCCAGCTTGAATCAAAATATCAATAAACACAAGAGTGGAATAACAAAAAATATTTGTAGTCGTCTTTCCAAATATTCTCTCTCCTTTTTTTATTTTTTTTTTTTCCTTTTAGCAATGTACATTCAACTGGTTAATTAGTGAAGCTTTTATTTGTTTTAAGTAGTTGTTAGTGCTGTTTATTTTATTGGTTATTTTACCAAAAAATTACCTCTTTTACTTTTCCATAAATAGCCTTTTGTGCTAATTATTAAAATGTTTTTTTTTCCTTTTATTTTCAAGTAAACATGCTTGCTCATTCATATTTGAATTATTTTAATTAGTAAGTTTTTAATTTTAAAATTAGTTTCCGAGTGGTTTCCAGGTAGAATTGACCCATTTTAAACAAAACAATGTATGGCTATACATTATTGACAAAACAAATTCCCGTTTTTTAATCAAAATAAAAAATAAAGCTATTAGACAAAAAAAATTGATGACGTGGTAATTAAAAGTTGCTAATATATATTTTAAGTGAGTCAGATTTTTTTTTTTTTTTAATATTCAAAGACCGATATATATATTTTTGTAATGAGTCAGATATTTTAATTATTTTTTTATATTCAAAGGCCAATTAAAATCAAATTGAGATTTTGGGAGCGGACGTGTTACTTTGAAAATCTCTCAGGAATCAAATAAAAATCAAGTTCAAATAATTAAATTTAAATCTATGATTAAAAGTGTAAGCTTTGATTAATTAAGTTCAAATCTCCAAAATTGGAAAGTATATTTTCCTCTCTATAGAGTTAACTTTCATTTATGAAATTGTAGGTTTGTGTCTATATTTATATTTATATTATCCTCTTAAGGTTCAAATTTTCACTTTATATCGTAAAAAGAAAATAAACATAGTATTCAATGAGGAATTGCATAGTTAAAAAATAGGTCAAATTACTATTTAGAAGTTCAGTTCTTAACTTTCAAGGTTTTAATCTAATTATGACAATAGTAAAAATAAATAAAGAAAGAAAAGAAAAACACACAGAGGTTTGGACTATGCTTACATTCGTCCGACAAGAATATTTCTATTATTTCTATTAAAGTTTAAATTCTACTAAAGTTTAAAAGATGAGATATCTTTTACAAGAAGAGCACTCACTAAATTTTTCATACACTCAAATATTTAATTCTTAAATATTTGAACTAAAAGTAATAGAAAATTCTAAATTTTTCACACACTCAAATATTGTAACTCACTAAATTAATTTCTAAATAGAATTAGAAATTAATTCTATAGAAAATTCTAAAAAACTCTCACACACATGAGAAAGGGAGCTTATTTATAAGGCCAAGGGTGTCACTATAAAATATAAAACCAAGGGTGTCACTATAAAATATAAAACCATTCTTGTCGATGTGAGACAAAAACAAAATAACGACACAACAAATTTCCACCTTGGCGTTAATTTATCTAAGATACCAAATGAAAACTTTCAGTCGTTTTCTCCAAATAGTTATTTTGCTCCAAATAATTATGTGACTTAAGAATTGTAAACACCGACCAAACTCAAGCGATGTTTGAATTTGCTCAATGGAAGAGATTTAGTCATCATATCAACTGGATTATTGTTGGTGTTAATCTTGCTCACAATAATATCACCTCGAGCAATGACTTCATGTACAAAATTGTATCAAATATCAATGTATTTTGTCTTCTCATGAAACATCTGATCCTTTGTAAGGAAGATAACACTTTGACCGTCACAAAAAACTGTAGTAATCTGTAAATTTTTGCTAAGTTCACAAAACAGTCTCCTCAAACATATAGCTTCTTTACAAGCCTCTATAATGACCATATACTCAGATTCAGTTGTAGATAATGCAACTATATTCTGTAATGAAGTTTTCCAACTAATAGCAGAACCACCAACAGTAAACACATATCCTGTAAGTGATCTTCTTTTGTCAAGATCTCCAACATAATCATAATTCACATAACCAATGACTCCATCTCTAGTTCTCGTTGTTGGGGTGTATGTCCTAATCTCGTGAATTTTGTAACACTTGTTGATTTAATGAATAAAAGTTATTCATTATTCAAATTTTGTATCTCGCATTTTATAAACTTAATCCAATAAACTAAGCTCTAGGGTCATATTTGAGTAAACTTGAACGGTGTGTAGTGGACACATAGGGAGGATCACGTTCGAGTTATTGACTCGAACAGTCTACAATATATAGATAGGGTTGGAAATCTTATCCTAGCAATACTACTGTGGATACGGCATGAAGGGAATTGATTTCCTGCAGTGGAAGACGTTGTGAAACGTCGTTATTTCGTTGTGTTTTTTTTTTCTTAAAATCGAGAATATCTCATACATCCTAGGTTAAACATGATGAAAACGAGAAGGAAAACAGTAGGTATAAGACATACTAACCTCTTGAAGAACTCTTCTTCGAAATCCTTCTCGATCACGAACCCTCTCGAACCAATGATCTCTACGAACACGATCTTCGAATCCGAACACACGGACACTTCTGAAAGAATCTTCTCGGTTGTTCTCGGGAGGTTGAAGGAGAGTTGTGGGACTCCCTTTGGTTTTGGGTTTGGAGAGAATTCTAGAGGAATTTGAGAGAGAGCTTTTGAGAGAGTTTCTTTCTCTTGGAAGTGATTTTCCAAAAAATGAGAAGTGAATTGCCAAAAGCTTTTGGCAAGCCCTTTATATATTGGTGTGTGGTGGAGTTAAAACCTCCACCAATTCACCATTTTACCACAACCATATGATATGCAAATCATATTTGCATATCACATAATATAAGATATCTAATACCTTATTATACAAATCCCATTTGCATAATTGTGAAATTTAAATTGAATCACATTCTTTTAATTTCTCTTAATTCAATTTCTCCAATTTAGCACTAATTAATCAATTAGGCTATCATATAGTTTATTATGAATCTCATTCACATCAAACTATATATTATGTTAAATATATCACATATAAATGACACAAATACCCAATTAATAAATTTGAACACTTCAAATCCACACCAAACTGTAAACCCTCAATTTGCCCAATTTGAGCCAACTGAGGGACTTAATGGACCTACAGATGACGAGTTCCAATGATACGAGATTAACCAATCAAACTCTTTGACTCGGTTAATCAACATTCATTAACTACGGTAACACTCCACTAAACCCCGTAGTTACACTCCCATCACTATAGGACAAGTTGTGTCCATCGATCTAACCAATGCCCGTGAGTCGACCTTTCACAGATTGTTCGTAGCGACAGTTGGGTCAAATTACTGTTTTACCCCTGTGTTTACCTCTTGCTCCTTAAGTCCCACTGCTCCTCTAACGAACAACTATGTTGCATGGTCCGACCATAAACAACAACCTTCTCGCGCCAAAAGAGAGTGGGGCTTCGTTGTTCAAGCCCTGGAGACAACACTTAAAGTAACAAGCTCTCTAGTTTCCCTAGCTCGGGAACAAGCGAATTCCATCTTGTGTAGTTAAGTTCCCAACTCCCCACGAAGTCTTGCCCCCAATAAGATAGGCATATTGGGTGAGTAACTGTGACCACCCTCACCCGTACTAGTCAAAGGACAGACCCCCGCAGACAGGAGTTCGTTACCCTCAGGATTAAGGACGAGTCACTAATGGTCATCTACGAATTTATTAGTCCTATATTGTCAATGATGTGACATCGTGAGGTCTAATAATTCACTGAGACCGGTCTTGTACAATCTCATTGCACAGGATGCCCCCACTTGCATGTCAACCACATACATGTCAACCACATAAACGAGTTGGATCACCTCGTTTATATCTAATACAAATCGAGTCGCATCCACAGTGTAACCAAGTTAAGGTTTCCAACCCTATCCATATATCGTAGACCGTTAGGGGTAATTAACTCGAACGTGATCCTTCTCGTGTGTCAACTACACACCGTTAAAGTTCTAGTTCTCTCATAATACAATGACCCTATAGCTTAGTTTATTGGATTAAGTTTATAAAAATATGAGACAAAAAGTTTGAATAAATAACTTTTATTTATTTCAACAATAAATATTACAAACTACACGAGATTAGGGCATACACCCCAACAAACTCCCACTTGAACTAAGCTAGTGGAGTACATAAAACATTTCTCAAATGTACAGTAACACATAAAAGTAATACAATAAACTAGGGCATTGAATACCCTTTACAACACTCCCACTTGTCCTAGTTAGGAAGCACTCGAAGACCTAGACTCTCTAGGTGACCCTCAAACACCTAGTTTGTGAGGGCCTTTGTAAATGGATCAACAACGTTGTGCTCGACGCTATCTGCGTGGACCGTCACATCTTCGCGATTGCACAATTGTAGGGACCGTATGGCAACACTAGAGGGGGTGAATAGGGTTGTCTACCAACTTTTGATTTATTAAAAACTTAACTTCAACACTTTTTAGGCATTTTTTCACAAAATGAGAAATTTATGAAATTTGCACTCAATCAATTTTAATACAACAAACTTTAAACAAAAAGTAATTCAATGATAGAAAGATTGCAGATAAAACAATTCAAATAAGCAAATCTTAAATTATGCAATCTAAAAAAATGCTAGAGTAGAAAGTAAAGTGCAAAAACTAAAAAGTTAAGGAAAAGGGCACTAAAATTTTATAGTGGTTCGCAAATTGCCTACTCCAGTCCCCAAGCTCCTCTTGGGTATTTCACTAAATTCGATCCTCTTCATGGGTGAGAACCAAACCAATCACAACCCTCTTTTTCTAGGCTAAAGAGAAACCCAAATCCTTTTTATGGTTTAGGATTAAACCAATTGAATTTTCACACAACCCAAGATGTACCCACAACTTAATACAATATTCCCGAAAAGAAAGAAAATTGAACAAAAGAAAAGATTGGTTCAAAAAAGCAAGATTACACAAATTTGGATCACACATCAATTCCAAAATTCACACAACAATTGCAGGATTTGCCGGTTTAGAGGATGGTGAGAATTCTTGAACATTAGAGCCTTTTTGGAGACTTTTTTATGGCTTTTTGGTTGCTGAAAAATTTTCAAAAAGTAAGTAAAAGATGATGTTTTTAGAGTTAAAAAGGATTTTGAACAAATGGAAGATAGACCATTGGATTTAGGTCAAAAAGGATGGATGGTTGTGATTGAATGGTTGAATTTTGGAAAGATTAAAGCCCATAATTGGAGAGGAGAGAGGAGAAAATATTCTTCTCCAAAATGTCCATGTGTGATATTCTCTCCTTTTTTTTTTTGTTAATTCATTTGAATTTCAAAAACTTGAATTTTTGAAAGCTTCTCGCCACATGTACGCTTTTTATTCATCCACGTACGTATCGTCAATCATGTAAGGATCGAATCTCGCAGCAGAAGCGATTGTACATCACGTGTTCTTAATTTAGTTACATGGATTAAAATTAAGAACTAATCTAACTAGATTAAGCATGCATTTCTACAAGATAGACAACAAGATATTACCTTTGAATAACTCTTTCTTCAAGTGTTCCTCCTCCCACGATCACGATCTCAGCAACTCGAACCCTAACGATCACGGACACTACCACCAGATCTTCTCCGTTGTTCTCTAGATGAGTGAGGAATGTGGGTTCCTTTAGGATAGGTTGTGAGGTTGTGAGAGAGATTGTGTGTGGAACTCTTCCAACACAACTATATGATGGTCTAGGGTTTCTCAAAAAGCTATATCTCAAAATTGCATCTCATGCAACTTAATATAGGGAAATAGGATGGAAATTACCGCTCTATCCCTCATTTATTCTCTCATTAGTGTATGGTTTACATGTGAATCTAATTCATATTAAAACCATATATTATATCAATTATACCATATATAACTTGATATAACACCTCATATATGAATTTGAACACTTCAATTTCATTCCTAACTTTATACCTCAATATTACCATGTTGAGCCAACGGAGGACCTAATGGACCTACAGTTCATGAGCTCCAATGATGTGAGATTAATTGACCAAACTCTTTGATCCAGTTAATCAATATTCATTAACCACAAGTCACTCCACTATAGACTTGCATTTGCACACTCATCATCAGATTATATTGCGTCCTTCGATAAATCATTACCCATGAGTCGACTGTTCACGGGTTGTTCGTAATCACGGTGGGTCAAATTACCGCTTTACCCTGTGATTACCTCTTTGTTCCTTAACCACCATCGATCCTCTAATGAACAACAAGTCTAAGGTCCTATCATAGACTCATGCCTCACAGAGAGGCGTGGCTCCGTTGTTCAAGACACGAGTCGATTCTAAGGGAACAACCTATCTAATTCCTTAGTATAGGAATGAGTGAATTCTATCTTGCACAGTTAAGTCCGAAACTACCTACGAGGTTCTGTCCCTTAGAAAGTAGGTTTATTGAGTCGGCTACAGGCCACTCTCACCCATACTAGTCTAAGGACAAACCCCTATAAGCAGGAGTTCTTAACTTACTCAGGATTCAAGTCGAGTCACTAATGACCATCTATAAATTATCAGTCTAATCCTGTTAACGACGTTATACTGGTGAGACTAATAATTTGCAATCCGGTCTTGTATGAACTCTTCATACAGGATGCCCACACTCGCATGTCAACCACATGAATGAGTTGGATTACCTCATTTGTACTAATTACAAAGTAGGTTTTGATCCATCCATGTTACATTGCGAATAAGGTTTCCAACCTTATTCTTATACCATAGACCATTTAGGTTATACTCTTGAACATAATTCAAATAGTGTCTACTATACTGATATTAAGATACATTATAACTTTGGAGCTTAGTTTATTGGATTTATAAAGCAAGAATATAATTTTATCAAAACAAATAACTCTTTATTTATTTGATCAAAATTACATAAGTTTAGGGCACAAATCCCAACAAATCACCATCGTCAGCTACCACGTCATTGCCACATCATTCGCTGCCATGTCACCACAGTGCCACGTGTCACTGCGTTATTAGTTTCCCTTTTCAAACTTCTTTTGCTCATATCTCCTTCATTTGAGCTCCGATCGATTTGAGCGATTCAAATTGACTTGTACTTGTATCTTTGAGCTCTACAAGATAGACCCTTTAAAATACTAAAAGGATTAGTACAAAAATTGGAGTTTATTTTCATCAAAATATTTAGTTTGATTGAATCCTTAAAGCTAACAATCTCTCCCTTTTTGATGATGACAAACCTAAAAATAATGCATACATTTTTAAATACATTCTCCCCCTTTTGTTATCACCAAAAAGACATACCATGAGGTTTTCCTCTTTTTCAGATAATAAAAGATATAAAAAGCTCCCCCTGAATTCAATATACAATTAAATATATGCTCCCTCTATCAATCACAGTGATGTCATTAAATGCGAAGGATACCAAGTGCAAGTCTATTTTTACAAAATGCTTCTTCATTAAGAGTTTTTTGTAAAAATATCTGCTTACTTATTTTTCTGTGTGAACATAATTAATGACAATTTGACATTTTTGCACATATTCTCTAAGAAAGTGATGTCTTATATCTATATGTTTTGTCCTAGAGTGTTGAATAGGATTTTTAGTTAAATTAATTGAACTAGTATTATCACAAAAGATAGGTACTTGTTCAAAATTTAAACCAAAATCACGCAAAGTTTGTTTCATCCATAAGACCTGAGAACAACAACGTGCAACAACAATAAATTCAGCCTCAGTAGTGGATAATGCAACAAAGTTTTTCTTTTTGCTATACCAAGAGACTAGTGAGCTACCTAAGAAGTGACATGTTCCACTAGTACTTTTCCTATCAGTTAAACTTCCAGCAAAATCAACATCAGAATATGCAATTAAATCTAAAGATGCATTCTTAGGATGTTGGGTTTGTGCCCTAAAACTCGTAGTTTGTATTTATGTTCTAAATAATGTAATAAAGTGTTATTATTTCAATAAAGAGTTACTGTTCGTTTTCTACGAGTTTGCCTTTATTTAAACCCTAAATCCAATAAACTAAACATCCAAGGCTGTTAAATGAATCTTTAACTGAATGTAGTGTACATATAGAGGATCTCGATTCGAGATACAACATAAAGGGTCTATAGTTGGGGATAAGGTTTGGGTACCTTACCTGGTAAAACTATGGATGTGGCCCACTTTGTATTTGATACAAACACCGTGATCGAACGTGTTCGTGTAGATGACATGTGAGTGGGGATATCCTATGTAATGAGATTACATAAGACCGGACCACGAAATAGTAACATCTAGCTGTAACTCCGTTGACTAGTTAGGTTCCTATTTCACTAGGATGACCTAGGCAACTTGATCTCAATCTGGCGTGTTCACGAACTCACTTCGCGAGGGATTGTCCTTTGACTAGTATGGGTGAGAGTGGCTAGATTCGCCAGACTCAATATACCTACCTTCTTGGGGACAAGACCCAGAGTGAGCGTTTGGAAACTTAACTTAGCAAGATGGAATTCACTCCTTCCCGCCTATTAGGGTAAGTAGAGGAATGTTCCCTTAAGTGGTGTCTCTCGGGACTTGAACAAGGTCAGGCCCTCTCATTGGCCCTGAGAGGGACTCTGTTTGTTGGTAGGACCACAAACAAATTGTTCATTAGAGTAACACCGGTACTTAAGGCACAAGATGTAACCTAGGGGTAAAACGATAATTTGACCCAAATTGGTGTTCACGAACATTCGTGAAGGATTGACTTGTTGTTATTGGTCAATATCCGTGGACACGTAAATATATCTGCTTTGTGAGAAGAGTGCAAGCTGCGGGACTTTAGTGGAGTGTTCATGATTAACGAATGTTGATTGGGAGGTTAATGAGATTAGCGAGCAATCTCGTATCGTTGAGAGCTTTCGATCTATAGGTCCATTAGGTCCACCTTCTAGCTCGTAAAGGGTTCTTAGATCATTTGAATTTGAAATGTTCAAATTCATTAGGAATATATTTAATGTATATGGATACGATATAATATATAGTTTTGGAACTATATATTATAAATTTAATGTGAATATGATTCATATTAAATTACATGAGAGAATTGAATATTTGAAAGAGTTCAAATATTAAATTCAAATGTGAATGTGATTTATATTTGAAAACTATAGGTTAAAACCTAATGTGCATGAGATGTACATTAAACTATAGTATAAAGGGTAAAATGATTACATGTGATTTATTCATTCAATTAATACTACATTTGAATTAAATATGATTTAATTTAATAAAATTAATTAATTAGTTAATTAATTTATATATTATTAATTGAGAACGTGTCAAGAGGACACGTTCCCACTACTCCCCAACTCCCCCTCGATAGGGAGTGGGGAGTTACCCACTGTGATGTGCTTCTCCTGGTGAGAAGGGCAAGTGGAATTGATCGATGGATCATTTTCAACAGAATTGATTGAACAACAAAAGAAAAAATCTCTCATGTCTCTCATTCCCAAAACCTTCCAATGTTGGAATCCTTCCAACAAAGGATTTTGTTCTAAGTAGAACTTCGAGAGATATAATAGGTTTTCTCTCTGTTGGTAGTGTCTTGTCTTCTTTGGAGAAAGCGAGAGAAGTCTCATTCTTTGAATTGTTGATTTCTTTTGGAGTAAGGAGTTGTTGTTGAGAAAAAACTACAAAGGTAACATTTCTATTCCTTTTAGTTTAATTGTTAAACTTAATATGTTTGCATGCTATTATCCATGCCTAATTATATTAGAATTTGAATGCTTGTTCTGTTTTTTCAATGTATGGGTTGTTACTTACTCAAGCAAAACAATCTTGCATATTACGATTCCAAATTCGTTTCCGCTGCTCAAGGAGATCCGATCCCCATCATAGGATACCACAAACCTAAATCTACAGTTCTAAGTAGATATTTAAAAATTCTTTTTACAACATGCAAGTGTGATTCTTTAGGACATGATTGAAATCTAGCACACATGCAAACACTAAACATATATCTGGCCTACTTGCAGTTAAGTAAAGTAGAGATCCGATCATAACTTGATAAGCTTTAATATCTACGTTCTTACCTTTTTCATCCTTATCAAGCTTTGTAGTTGTGCTCATTGGGGTCTTTGCTACTTTTGCATTATCGAACTTAAATCGCTTGAGTAGGTCCTTTGTATACTTTTCTTGATTTATGAAGATTCCTTCTTCGAGTTGTTTGATTTGAAGCCCGAGAAAGAACTTGAGTTCTCCCATCATGCTCATTTCAAACTCGCTATGCATACACTTAAAAAATTCTTCACAAAGAGAAGGGTTAGTGGCACCAAAAATAATGTCATCAACATAAACTTGTACTATCAAAATATCCTTTTCTTTTGTTTTAATAAAAAGTGTAGTGTCAATAAGTCCCATTTTAAAACCATTTTCAAGAAAGAATTTACTCAAACGGTCATATCAAGCTCGAGGAGCTTGTTTAAGACTGTAAAGAGCTTTATTTAGTTTGAAAACATGATTTGGATTTTCAAAACTTTCAAAGCCATGAGGTAGTTCAACATAGACTTCCTCCATTATGAAACCATTTAAGAAAGCACTTTTCACATCCATTTGAAATAAGGTAAAATTTTTATGAGATGCAAAAACAAGTAACATGCGAATTGACTCAAGTCTAGCAATAGGAGCGAATGTTTCCTCATAGTCAATTCCTTCTTCCCGATTGTAACCATGAGCAACTAACCTAGCTTTATTGCTAACAATATTACCCGATTCATCCATTTTATTTCTAAATATCCATTTAGTTCCTATAAGTGAATAATTAATGGGATACACAACTAACTCCCACACATTATTTCTTTCAAATTGATTTAATTCTTCTTGCATGGCCATTAACCAGAACTCATAACATTCAACATCTTTAAAAGATTTTGGTTCAATTTGAGACACAAATGCAAGATTATTTAAAGCATTTAAAGAAGACCGAGTTCTTACTCCTTGAGATACATCACCTATAATTTGCTCATGAGGATGGTGAGAAGAGAATCTCCAATCCTGAGGGAGGGTTTCCTCTTGCTCCTTTTGAGTTTCATTTTTAATTGTTTCTGTGTCCTTATCTTGAATATTCAACTCCTCAAATGATTTTTCTAAATCATCACTCTCAGATGCTTTATTAAATGCAACATCTGTTTCATCAAATACGACATTCATTGACTCTTCAACAACAAGAGTTCTTTTATTAAAAACTTTATATGCTTTACTACATGCAGAATATCCTAAAAATATGTCAATGTCAGCTTTTGAATCAAACTTTCTAAGTTTTCCTTTTTCTTTCAAAATGAAACACTTGCAACCAAAGACTTTGAAATAAATGATATTCGGGGTTTTATCATTAAAAACCTCATAGGGAGTTTTATTTAACACAGACCTTATTAAAACTCTATTCATTATATATAATGCAGTATTAACAGCTTCAACCCAAAAATACTTTGGCAAATTGTATTCATTTAACATAGAGGTGGCTAATTCTTGTAAAGATCTATTTTTCCTTTCTACAACTCCATTTTGTTGAGGTGTTCTTGGAGAGGAAAAATCATGAGAAATACCATTTTCTTCACAAAAAGTTTCGAAAGAATTATTTTCAAATTCTCCTCCATGGTCACTTCTAATATTTGAAATCATAAAACGTTTTTCATTTTGAATTCTTTTTGAAAAACTGATAAAAGATTTTAAAGCTTCATCCTTATGAGATAAAAATAAAACCCAAGTGAATCTCGAAAAATCATCAACTATAACAAAAGCATAATGTTTTCCACTTAGACTTGCAACTCTAGTAGGTCCAAAAAGATCCATATGTAATAGTTGCAAATGCTTAGAGGTAGAAACCATTTTCTTTGGTTTGAAAGAAGACTTAGTTTGTTTACCAATTTGACAAGCATCACAAACTTTATCTTTTTCAAAATCTAATTTTGGAAGACCTCTAACAAGGGATTTTTTAGAGATAGTTGAAATTAAATGCATACTTGCATGTTCTAATCTTCTATGCCACAACCAGGGATCATCATGCAAAGCAGACAGACATTTATTATCTACTATAGGAAAATTCATCAGATCAACAGTATAAACATTTATATCTCTATTTCCAACAAACAGAATTTTTCCATCACATGCATTTTCAATTATGCAATTTTTATTGTTAAAAACGACCTTATATCCCTTATCACATAATTGGCTAATGCTTAGTAAATCATGCTTTAATCCATCCACTAACAAAACATCTTCAATAAGAAAATTTGAACCATTACCTATGTTACCTTTGCCAATGATCTTACCCTTTTTGTCATCGCCGAAGGTAACATATCCTCCATATTTCTTTTCTAGGTATGCAAATTTTGTGTGGTCTCCAGTCATGTGTTTTGAACACCCACTATCCAAGTACCACTTGTTCTTTATTGATCTCAAACATACCTAAAAGAAATTTATTCTAAAGATATAATCTTAGGTACCCAAATTTGTTTGGGTCCTTGGGGATTAGTCAATAAAAACTTAGGAATCCATCTCTTTTTATTTTTATTTATAACGTTGGATTTCCTTAAATTACATGCATAGACTTTGTGACCATGTTTTCCACATGCATGACAAACAATAGATGACATGATACTTTCTTTCACAAAATAATTTTCAAATTTCTTTTGCTTTTGATGAGGTTTGTAACCTATACCGCTTTTATAAAAAGTTTCCTTGTTGTTTACCCATCATAATGTCTAGATTTTTCTTCCCATTAGTAAATTTTACTAGGATAGAAGATAAATCTTCATTTTTAATTTCTAATATTTTATATTCTTCTTTTAAAGTATGCCAATTTGATTCAGACAAGTCAAGATCTTTTCTTAATTTCTCATTCTGTTCTTTTATATTTTCTAGTATTTTATATTCATCTTTTAACACATGCAAATCTGATTTAGACATATAAAGACCTTTTCTTAAAGTCTTATTTTCTTCTTTTATATTTTCTAGCTCAATTGATAGGTCATTATTTTCTTGAGCTATTTTAGCATTTTTCTTTCTAAGAGACATGTATTGCGGCCTAATTTTTTCAAAATCATTTTTAATTTCATTAAAGGCTTCTACAACTTCATCAAAGGAAAGATTTCATGAATTACCTCATCGTCATCGTCATCGTCTCCGAATGCCATAAAAGCAGAGGTTGGTTACTTCTACTTCACTTTCAAATTCACTCGTCGCTTTCATCCCAAGTGGCTTTCATGGCCTTCTTGCTCTTCTTCAATGATGACTTCCTTTGTGGACAATCCCACTTCACGTGTCCAGAAGCTTCTTACATTCAAAACATATAATTGCGTCCTTATTGCTCTTTTCTCCCTTTCCTCTTGTATTACATTTTCTTGGAGAAAATTTTCTTTTTAAGAAACCTCTTGAACTTTTGGCGGATACACATATTCTGAAGGAATGAGAATCCCACACAGTGAGGAAGACGTCCATCGAATCGCCGTGGTATCGTTATGCAATTCGATTTTGTTAAAACTAACTATCACATAGTATAGGTTAAACATGCAATTCTAGAAAGGAAAACAAAGACAAGTTCAACGCTACTTACTTGTTGAAGACAACTTTCAAGCTTTCCTTCCATTCACAAACTCTTCGTGCTCTCCTTGTTCTCAACGATCTTGATCTCCTTTCTCGAACAACGACCGGACACCTCCACTAGGTTACACGGTTGTTCTACTTTTGGTAGAATGAGGATGGTGGGATCCTTCTTTGGTTAGGGAGGAGAATTAGAGAGAGTATTTTTGAGAGAGAATTGCTTTGCTTCTTTTGGTGGGAATTCCAAAAATGAGCAAGAGTGTTATGAACCTGCTTGCAAATGGGTTTAAATAATGGAGATAGGTGGAGTTAAAATCTCCACATATTTACCATTTTACCACAACCATAGGTTATGCAAATCATATTTGCATAACAATTTATAATAATATATCTCATATCTAATTTTACAAATCACATTTGTATATTGTGGATTTTTAAATTGAATCACATTCAATTTAATTTCTCTCAATCCAATTTCTCCAAATTAGCCCTAAATCAACAATTAGGCTAACCTATAGTTTATTATGAATCTCATTCACTTTAAACTATATAATATATCATTCATATCTAAATGACATAATTGCCCTTTAGTGAACTTGAACACTTCAAATTTACACCAAAATAGTAAACCTTCTATTAATCCAGTTTGAGCCAACCGAGTGACCTAATGGACCTACAGTGACGAGCTCCAATGATCCGAGATTAACCTATCAAACTCTTTGACTCGGTTAATCAACATTCATTAGCTACGGTAACACTCCACTAAAGCTCGTAGCTGCACTCCCGTCAGTGTAAGACAAGTTGTGTCCACTGATATAACCAATGCCCATGAGTCGACCCTTCACAGGTTGTTCGTAGACACTGCTGGTTCAAATTACCATTTTCTCCCTCTGTCTACTTCTAGCTCCATAGGTCCCCACTGGATCTATAATGAACAACAACGTTGTAATGGTCTAACCATACACAACAATCTTCTCAGGCTAGTGAGAAGCTGGGCGCTCGTTGTCCAAGCCCTGGACACAACACTTAAGGGAACAACCCCTCTAGTTTCCCTAAAAGCGAGAATGAGTGAATTCCATTTCGCGTAGTTAAGTTCCCAGCTCCCTACTTGGTCCTGTCCTTGAAAAGATAGGTATATTGGGCGAGTAACTGCGACCACCCTCACCCAGTCATAGGACAGACCCCCGCAGACAGGAGTCCGTAACACGCTTAGGATTCAGGTTAAGTCACTAATGGTCATCTACGAAGTTATTAGTCCATACTGTTAACGGTGTTACATCTGTAGGTCTAATAATTCACGATCTGGTCTTGTACAATCTCATTGTATATGATGCCCCCACTCTCATGTCAACCACATGAACGAGTCAGATCACCTCGTTTGTATCTAATACTAAGCGGGTCGCATCCACATCGTATCTAGGATTAGGTCTCCAACTCCATCCATATAATGTAGACCGTTCGGGACATTAACTCGAACGTGATCCTCATTGTCTGTCCACTACACACCGTTCAAGTTCAAGTTCTCTCATATATTTAATGACCATGGAGCTTAGTTTATTAGACAAAGTTTGTAACAATGGCGAGACACAAAATGATGAAATAAATAACTCTTATTAATTTCAAAGGGTAATTTGCAAACTAAACGAGATTAGGACATACATCCCAACAAACTCCCACTTGGACTAAGCTAGTGGAGTAAATACATTTATGAAATGTACATAAATTACAATGAAGTAATACAATAAACTAGGGCATTGAATACTCGTTTACATATCTGCCACTTGCCCTAGTAAGGAAGCACTCGAAGACCTAAACTCTCTAGGTGACCCTCAAACACCTTAGCCGTGAGGGGCTTTGTAAATGGATCAACAATGTTGTGCTCCGACGCTATCAGCGTGACTGTCACGTCGTCGCGGAGCACAATCTCCCGTATCAGGTGATACTTCCGCTCAATGTGTTTGCCTCTCTTATGGCTCCGAGGCTCTCTAGAGTTGGCTACAACACCACTGTTGTAACAGAACAATGTGATTGGCAAGTTCATGTTTGGAACTTCTTCCAAATCCGTCATGAACTTCCTTAGTCAAACAACTTCCTTTGCAGCTTCACATGCCGCAACGTACTCCTCTTCTATAGTGGAATCAGCGATGCATCCCTGCTTGATGCTTCGCCATACTACAACTCCTCCATTCAAAATGAAGGTTGACCCCGAAGTGGATTTCCTAGAATCCTTATCGGTCGAGAAAAGTCGAATCTGTGTGTATCCGTAAGGACCAAATCCCCATCGCCATACACTAAGCTGTAGTTCCTCGTTCTCCTAAGATACTTGAGGATTGCCTTTACGGTTGTCCAGTGATCTAATCCTGGATTGAATTGATACCTACTGACTATCCCTACTGCATAACAGATGTCGGGCCTAGTACATAGCATGACATACATAAGGCTCCCTACAGCTGAAGCATAGGGGATCCGTCTCATATCCTCAACCTCTTGAGGAGACTTAGGACATTGATCCTTAGACAAGTGAACCCCATGCCTGAAATGCAGCAAGCCCTTCTTGGAGTTCCGCATCTTATATCTAGACAACATCTTGTCAATATAAGACGCTTGAGACATGGCCAACATTCTGTTCTTCCGGTTCCGAAAAATCTGGATACCTAGAACATACTGAGCTTCTCCCAAATCTTTCATTTGGAATTGTGAAGCTAGCCATTTCTTTACGTCAGTAAGAAATCCTACCTCATTCCCAATGAGAAGGATATCATCCACATACAATACTAGAAATGCGACAGTTTTGCGACGATTTTCTTGTAGACACAAGGCTCGTCAACATTCTGATCAAAGCCATAAGATTTGATTACCTCATCAAACCTTATATTCCAAGACCTCAAGACTTGTTTCAGTCCATAAATAGACCTATGAAGTCGGCAAACCTTTTGCTCTTGGCCTTGGGTTATGAACCCTTTGGGCTGGTCCATGTAGATGGTTTCGTCAAGGTTGCCCTTCAGAAAGGCGGTCTTGACATCCATCTGCCATACCTCGTAGTCATAATACGTGACAATGGCCAGAAGGATCCTGATCGACTTTACCATGGCAACAGGTGAAAAAGTTTCCTCATAGTCAATCCCTTCGACCTGGGTAAAACCCTTTGCCACTAGTCGTGCTTTGAAGGTCTGCACCTTCCTATCTACGCCACGTTTACGCTTGTAGATCCATTTGCAACCAATAGATTTTACCCCATCCGGTTGATCCACAAGCTCCCAGACGAAATTGAAGTACATTGACTCCATTTCCTGGTCCATAACTTTAATCCATTTGTCCTTGTCAACATCTACCATTGCCTGATCATAGGACAATAGATCCTCGCAGTCATCATAAGAGGTGACGACGTGGGTTTCAGCTAAACCCATGTAACGTTTAGGCTGTCTCACAACCCTCCCACTACGTCGAGGCATTCCCAACTCGTGGGAACGGACTTGACTTGATGTGCTAGGATCAACAATACTTGTTGACGTACTAGCCCAATTAGCAACGCTTGTTGATGTACTATCCATTTCGTTCAACACGATTTTGCTCTAGGTAAATGATCCCCGACGTGGTGTTCCTCGATGAAAGTGGCGTTTGTCGACACAAGCACCCTATTTTCTTTAGGATCGAAAAATAGACCACCCCTAGTCTTTTTTGGGTAACCTACGAATAGGCACAATTTTGAACGAGGTTCCAATTTCTTCGGATTTGACACAAACACGTGGGTCGGACATCCCCAAATTCTAAAATGGTGTAAACTGCATTAACATCCATTCTAGAGTTCGAAAGGTGTTTCATAAACACTCTTCAATGGAACGTTGTTCAAAATGTAGACCGCAATCTCCACTGCGTAACCCCAAAAAGAATCAGGGAGACGAGCGTAACTCATCATCGACCGAACCATGTCCAACAGGGTTCTGTTTCTCCTCTCCGATACACCATTCTACTCTGGCATACCAGGTGCTGAGAGTTGGGACGTAATTTCGTGTTCTATTATATAGTACTGGAATTCAGTGTTCATATACTCTCCACCTCGATCCGAACGAAGTGTTTTTATCATTTTACCTAACAGGTTCTCAACCTCAGTCTGTACTCCTTGAACTTTTCAAGAGTCTCAGACTTCTTATGCATTAGGTAAATATACCCATACCTCGAAGAGTCATCTATGAAAGATACGAAATATTCGTAACCTCCTCGTGCTTTAACACTCATAGGACCACATAGGTTAGAATGTATAAGCTCAAGGAGCTTTTTGGCTATATATCCTTTTCCACTAAAAGGACGTTTGGTCATTTTTCCTTCGAGGCATGACTCACACACCGGTAAAGAGTTTTCTTCCAATTGACTTAGAAGTCCACTCTTCACTAGTCTCTCAATCCTATTGAGATTAATGTGACCTAACCTTAGATGCCAAAGAAGAGCATTTTCTTTTGGAGAAACTTTTACTCTTTTAGTTCGTGTTTCGGCAATTTTAAATAACTCAGTGTTCAAAACGCTTTTGACTGAATTTGGTTTTAAAAACATACAAATTTGACTTAAGTGAAGCAGAACAAATCGAGTTACCATTTTTGGAAATAAACGCTTTATTTCCATTAAAAAAAACGGATATACATTGTTCTACAAGACAGGAAATAGAAACGAGGTATCTAGTAAACCCTGGAACTATATACATATTGTCTAACAAAATGTAATTCCTGCCAAAGAAAAGCTTCATTTTGCCGATCGCTGCAGCAGAGATAATCTCCCAGATTCAACCCGTAGAGTCACCTCACCCTCTCGCAAATTCTTTGCGCCAGAATCAATTCTCACGAAAAGAAGAACAAAGCGTGGTTAGTGGTGCCGAATCAAAAATCCGGTAGAGTCACTTTGCTTTCCACTAAACATGTTTCAGTCACAAGTAAATCACATTTACCTTGATTCTTCCTCTCGACAAGGAACTTGGGACAGTTTCTCTTCCAGTGGTCGTCTCCATTGCATTGGAAACACTTTCCTTTTTCTGCAACTTCCTTGAGCTTCTTGCCCTTTCAGTGGCGGCTCGGTCAACTTTACCCTTCTTCATTTTCTTCTTCTTCCCTTTCGGGTGAGAAGGAGCAACAATTTTGTCCAAGAGGTCGAACCTCGTGATAGGACCTGAAGGCACATTTGCCTCAGCTTCCGGTGTCCTGATCCTCTGAAGGGAATGAAACTCCCCGCGCAGCGGAAGACGATTGAATCGTCGCGGTGAAATTGTGCTACTTAATTTCGTTAAAATTATCTAACACTTAGATTTAGGCTAAACATGCATAAAATGAAAAGAATACAACAAGTTTTTGTTACTTACTTGTTGAAGACGTTATTCAAGGCTTCCTTTTCGTTCACGAACTCTTCGTGCTTCCTCGATCTCAACGATCTCAAACTCTTATCACGAACAAAGACCGAACACCACCACTTGGTTTCTCGGTTGTTCTTCTTTTGGAAGAAGGAAGATGGTGGGATCTTAGGTTTTGGTTTTTGGGAGGAGAAGTCTTGAGAGTGATTTGAGTTTGAGAGAGAATTAAATTTTCTTTTGGTGAGAAATCCAAAAATGAGCAAATGAGTAAGTTCCCCTTCTTGCAAAGGGGTTTAAATAATGGTGATAGGTGGGGTTGAAATCTCCACCTATTTACCATTTTACCACAACCATAGGTTATGCAAATCATATTTGCATAACCACATATTATAAGATATTTCATATCTCATTTTACAAATCACATTTGCAATATTGTGGATTTATTAAATTGAATCACATCCAATTTAATATCTCTCAATCTAATTTCTCCTAATTAGCCCTAAATAAACAATTAGGCTAACCTATAGTTTATTATGAATCTCATTCACATTAAACTATATATTATATCATTCATATCTCATATAAATCACATAAATACCCTTTTAGTGAATTTGAACACTTCAATTCACACCAAAACAGTAAACTTTCTTTTAATCCAATTTGAGCCAACCGAGGACCTTATGGACCTACGATTCTGAGCTCAATGATCCGAGCATTAACCTATCAAACTCTTTGACCTTGGTTAATCAACATTCATTAGCTACGGTAACACTCCACTAAAGCCCGTAGTTGCACTCCGTCGGTGCAAGATATTACGTGTCCACTTATATAACCAATGCCCATGAGTCGACCCTTCACAGGTTGTTCGTAGACACTGTTGGGTCAAATTACCGTTTTACCCCTGTGTCTACTTCTTGCTCCTTAAGTCCCCACTACTCCTCTAATTTACAACAACGTTGTAATTGTCCAACCATACACAACAACCCTCTCGTGCCGGTGAGAGGGTGGGCACTGTTGTCTAAGCCCTGGAGATAACACTTAAGGGAACAACCCCTCTAGTTTCCCTAAAGACGGGAACGAGTGAATTCCATCTCGCGTAGTTAAGTTCCCAACTCCCTACTTGGTCTTGTCCCTTAGAAGATAGGCATATTGGGCGAGTAACTGTGACCACCCTCACCCGTACTAGTCAAAGGAAAAACCCCCGCAGACAGGAGTCCGTAACACGCTCAGGATTCAGGTTGAGTCACTAATGGTCATCTACGAAGTTATTAGTCCTTCTCATCAGCGATGTTACATCGATGAGGTCTAATAAATCACGGTCCGGTCTTGTACAATTTCATTGTACAGGATGCCCCCACTCGCATGTCAACCACATGAACGAGTCATATCACCTCGTTTGTATCTTAATACAAAGCGAGTCGCATCCACAGTGTATCCAAGATTAGGTCTCCAACCCCATCCATATACTGTAGACCGTTTGGGTCATTTACTCAAACGTGATCCTCCTTGTGTGTCCACTACACACCGTTCAAGTTCTAGTTCTCTCATGTATTCAATGACCCTGTAGCTTAGTTTATTGGACGAAGTTTGTAATAAATGCGAGACACAAAATGATGAAATGAATAACTCTTTAATAATTTCAAGTGTATATTTACAAACAGAACGAGATTAGGACAAACATCCCAACAAACTCCCACTTGGACTAAGCTAGTGGAGCAAATACATTTATGAAATGTACATAAATTACAATGAAGTAATACAATAAACTAGGACATTGAATACCCGTTTACATATCTCCCACTTGCCCTAGTTAGGAAGTACTCGAAGACCTAGACTCTCTAGGTGACCCTCAAACACTTTAGCCGTGAGGGGCTTTGTAAATGGATCAGCTACGTTGTGCTCTGACGCTATCATTGTGACTGTCACTTCGTCGCGGTGCACAATCTCCCGTATCAGGTGATACTTTCGCTCAATGTGTTTGCGTCTCTTATGGCTCCAAGGCTCTCTAGAGTTAGCTACTGCACCACTGTTTTCACAAAACAATGTGATCGAAAAGTTCATATTTGGAATAACTTCCAAATCTGTCATGAACTTCCTAAGCCAAACAACTCCCTTTGCAGCTTCACAAGCCGCATCGTACTCCACTTCCATAGTGGAATCAGCGATGCATCCCTGCTTGATGGTTCGCCATACTACAGCTCCTCCATTCAGAATGAAAGCTGACCCCGAAATGGATTTCTTATAATCCTAATCGGTCTGAAAGTCAGAATCTGTGTATCCCGTAAGGACCAAATCCCCATCGCCATACACTAAGATGTAATTCCTCGTTCTCCTAAGATACTTGAGAATTTTCTTTACGGTTGTCCAGTGATCTAATCCTGGATTGGATTGATACCTACTGACAATCCCCTCTCGCATAATGAGATGTCGGGGCTTGACATCCATCTACCATACCTCGTAGTCATATCGCGCGACAATGGCTGAAGGATCCTGATCGACTTTACCATGGCAACAGGTGAAAAGGTTTCCTCATAGTCAACCCCTTTGACCTGGGTAAAACCCTTTGCCACTAGTCGTGCTTTGAAGGTTTGCACCTTCCCATCTATGCCATGGTAAAGTCCATCAGGTTGATCCATTTACAACCTATGTGGTTTACCCCATCGAGTTGATCCACAAGCTCGCATGACGAATTGAAGTACATCGACTCCATTTCATTGGTCTATAGCTTTAATCCATTCGTCTTTGTTAACATCACCATTTCGATCATAGGTCAATGGATCCTCAAAATCATCATCAGGATTGGCGACTTGGGTTTCAGCTAAACCCATGTAACGTTCATGTTGTCTCACAACCCTCCCACTACGTCGAGGCATACCCAACTCTTGGGAGCGGACTTGACTTGGCGTCTTAGGATCAACAACACTTGTTGTTGTACTAGCCCCATCAGCAACTCTTGCTGATGTACTGTCCATTTCATTCAACACGATTTTGCTCCTAGGCAAATAATCCCTGATGTGGTCTTCCTCAAGGAAAGTGGCGTTTGTTGACACAAGCACCCTATTTTCCTTAGGATCGTAAAATAGACCACCTCTGGTCTCTTTTGGGTAACCTATGAATAGGAACAATTTTGAACGGAATTCCAATTTCTTCGGGTATATGACCAACACGTGGGTCGGGCATCCCCAAATTCTCACATGGTGTAAACTGCCTTTACGTCCATTCAAGAGTTCGAAAGGTGTTTCACAAACACTCTTTGACGGAAGGTTGTTCAAAATATACTGCTTGATCTCCGCTGCGTAACCCCAAAAGGAATCAGGGAGACGCGCATAGCTCATCATCGACCGAACCATGTCCAACAGGGTTCTATTTCTCCTCTCCGATACGCCATTCTGCTATGACATACCAAGTGCTGAGAGTTGCGACGTGATTCCATGTTCTATCATATAGTCCGGAAATTCGGTGTCCATATACTCTCCACCTCAATCCGATCGAAGTGTTTTTATGGTTTTACCTAATAGGTTCTCAACCTCAGTCTTGTACTCCTTGAACTTTTCAAGAGTTTCAAACTTCTTATGCATTAGGTAAATATACCCATACCTCGAATAATCATCAATGAAAGATACGAAGTATTCGTAACCACCTCGTGCTTTAACACTCATCGGACCACAGAGGTTAGAATGTATAAGCTCAAGGGGCTCCTTGGCTCTATATCCTTTTCCACTAAAAGGACATTTGGTCATTTTCCTTCGAGGCATGATTCACACACCGGTAAAGAATTTTCTTCCAACTGACTTAGAAGTCCACTCTTCACTAGTTTCTCAATCCGATTGAGATTAATGTGGCCTAACCTTAGATGCCAAAGATGGACATTTTCTTTTGGAGAAACTTTAACTCTCTTACTTCGCGTTTTTGCAGTTTAAAATAACTTAGTGTTCAAAACGCTTTTGACCGAATTAGGCTTTAAAACATACAAATTAGACTGAAGTGAAGCTGAACAAATCAAATTACCTTTGAAAGAAATAAACGCTTTATTATATTAAAAGGAGATTGAAATACACGGCTCAATAAGAAAGGAAATAGAAACAAGGTTTCTAGTAACCCTGGGACTATGTACAAATTGTCTAACAATAAGTTATTCCTGCCAAAATAGAGCTTCACTTTGTCGATAGCTTCAGCAGAGACTATCTCGACGGATCCAACCCGTAGAGTCACCTCACCCTCTCGCAAATTCTTTGCCAGAATCAATTCCACGAAAGAAGAACAAACATGGTTAGTGGCGCTTGAATCCAAAATATAAGCGAGTCACACTACTCTCTACTAAGCAAGTTTAGATTTACGAGTAAATCATATTTATCTTCATTCTTACTCTCAGCAAGGAACTTGGGACAGTTTCTCTTCCAGTGACCATCCCCATTGCAGTGGAAACACTTTTTTTTTTTGCAACTTCCTTGACCTTTTTGCCCTTTTGGGCGGCAACTCGGTCAGCTTTACCCTGCTTTCTGTTGGGATTTATGCCCTAAACTTGTGTAATTCTGATCTGTCACACCCCGTCCCAGCTTACTTGCCTAACCTAGGAAGAGATGCAAAGACAAAGATAACAAAACCCTCACAGTTGGCTTTCCTTGACTAACCCAAGACTTAACTTAAAATAGACGTAACACATCATGTTTGAATAAGCAAAGTTAAGCAACCGATATACACTTATATATGAAATACATTCACTTCCTTTACTATGTTCTTTAGATAGTCATAAGGTTTCCAAGTTTATTACAACCCATCTAATATGTTCTCACTACAAACCATATACAAAGAAAGTATATATACAAGGAGCTAAATGGCGTGGTGGCAAATAGGTCTTGTGAAGGCTAAGCACTTGGAAACTAAATCACACACTGGGAAGAGTAGACATAAAGAAAAGCGTGAGCTAGGAAGCTCGGTGAGTGTCTATTATAAGCTCAAAAGTGAAGCATAATAATGGGTGATTATAAGTAGAAAATAACCTAACATAAACAAACCATGCTTCCAATTTACAGGTTTATGTCACCACTTATGCATAGCACATAACTCATAATGTAGTATTATATTGAGTGTAGATAGATCAATAATGTAGAAGCTCATAACAATAAAACACATAGCATGATACCACTTTTGAACCATAGAGGTGGTAGAGTTACATTTGTACCAATAAGGTTCATACCTCTCTCACGTGCACGTGGAATACCTTTGGCCCTTTGGTTTTCCCTAATACCTTCTCTATGTCCTTCAGTATTAAGGTAAGACCATTTACTACCCGAATACCTTCTCATTGTCCTTCAGTATCGGGAAATTATGATTCATTCCCCCCTAAGTACCTTCTCGAATGTCCTTCAGTATTAGGGGTTAACCAAGATCAAGGGCATAACTTGTTTACCATGGAAATCATGTCTTTATAACACATACAACAATTTCTTGACAATTTCATATTATCATCTAAACATGTTCCCAAGTGGATTTACACAAAACATTCTCTAAAGGAAAGCATACTTTCATAATTTAGTTTCCATACTTGGATTTATAGTTACAACTAATTCAAAGCATGCTTAGGTTCCATCATGAACTTTATGTTAGGAACTCCATGAAGCTATACATAATTAGTTCAAACAAGACTCAATGATCAACAATTATGTTTTTTTTTTAGAAAAACATAGGCCAAGCATAGTTCAAAGATAGAGTCACTCACAGTATTAGAATTAGAACCTTGCCTTGTAAACTTGACCTATTAGCTCTTGGCCTGTCAAACAAACCAACTCAACCATTAGAACCTCGAGCTCATGATTTTTAACCTTAAAACTTGCAAGAAAACACACTTTTAAATTTTCCAGCATTTTCAAAATTTTCTGCCCTGTTTTCAGACAGCCATAACTTCTTCATTACTTATCCAAAAATAATGTAATTTATACCAAACTCTTCCTT